>CM076399.1:19920508-19963900 GCA_038363315.1 Mugilogobius chulae | reverse complement strand
ACTCAAAAACACCACGATAAACAAAGACGAAATATTCATCTCTCACGACGTCATTTCTCTCTTCACAAAAACCCGTAGACGCCACTTTACACATAGTGCAGCAACGACTCAGAAAGGACAGGACACTCAAATCACGCACAAACTTGACAGTAAACGACATCACGGAACTACTCAAATTCGTCGCCAAGTCCACATACTTTCAATACAATAACACCATTTACAGACAGAAAGAAGGATTGCAATGGGAGACCCACTATCAGCCATCATGAGCAGTTTTTTATGGAGGACCTGGAGACAAAAGCCATCACCACAGCCCCACCACACTGCAGACCATCCCTATGGAAAAGATACGTTGACGACATTCTGGAAACAATAAAACACGGACACACACAGGAGCTCACGGATCATCTCAACACCATAGACACCACGGCAATATAAAGTTCACACACGAGGAGGAAGCAAACGGAGCAATAGCCTTCTTGGACATGAAAATTCATCACAACAACGACGGCAGCATCAAAATCACAGTCTACCGCAAACCCACTCACACGGACCAGTACTTACTTTGGACTTCAGAACACCCCACAGCTCACAAGTTATCAGTAGTCAGGACATTATATCATCGGTTAAACATGATCACAGACGACACAGACAGACAGGCAGAAGAAAAACACATTCAGCAAGCACTACAACAATGTCACTATCCAAAATGGGCCATAGAAAAAGGAAAAAAGCAAGCCAGCAACACTAGCAAAAACCATAAACCCCCAAAAACACGAAAAAAGAACATTACAGATCAGAGCAGAGACACCGTCACGCTACCATATATACGAGGAATAACAGAACGTATTCAAAGGGCAATGAGAAAACACAACATTGGCACAACCGTAAAACCGTTCAGAAACCTCAGACAGCTGTTAGTACACCCCAAGGACAAGATAAAACCAGAAAACAAATGTAACGTAATATACGAAATACCATGCAAATCATGTGAAAAATCATACATCGGGAAACAGGGAGAGCTTTTAACATCAGGAAAAATGAGCACAAAAAGGAATGCGAGAAAGAAACCACAGGGCGCTTAACAAGAGCCGAACGACAGAGGGCGCAACAGGACAATTTGAAGTCGGCAATATCAGACCACTGCAAACGGGATAACCACATTATGGACTGGGACAATGCGCGGATTATCAATCAAGAAACCAACAGATACAAACGATGGATCAAAGAAGCAATAGAAATCAGAAAGCGAGGCCCACGCACTTTGAATCGAGACGAGGGAGCTTTCCAACTCTCCTGTACGTGGAGCAGCCTTCTCCAGCGACCACCGAGCGGCGGGGGGCGTGGTCAGCCCGGTAGACCTTACGGGTCCGCTGGGCTGGCCACGCCTGGGAACAGCAGCTGATAAGACACGTCACCTAGGCGACGTGCGACGCCTCTGACGAAGACGGAAGTGAACCGTCGAAACTAGTCAGGCTAATAAAACCATCTCTTACCGATACTTGTCTGATATGAGAAAACGCTTTAACTTGACTATATTTTCATTGTTTAAACTGCCAGAAACGGCTAAAAACGGTTATTTGTCAGTTGTAACCTTAGATCGCCTCATATGAGATTAAAAAAACGTCCGTTAAGAAAGTTTAATAAACGTTTATTTTGTTAAAACACATGTAAAATCTGGTACTTTCTACACTTGTAAAAAACAATCAGTTTAACACTAATGTTGGTGACCTCGAGGTTTCACTGCTCGAGCTGTTTGCTTAAGTTTATTAAAAGTTAAATATTGTGTTTTCACAAACGTTAAGCTAATAAGTAACCTAAAATAAGCACATCATATTCTATGTAGTTTGTCCTCGTAGGTAGGGCTGGGCGATATGGCAAAAGATTTATATCCCATTTTCTTGAAGTCAGATCACAATTTCGATTTTATCACGATCTTGCTTAGATTTTTATTTTCCTATTGACTTTGAGGTAAAAACAATTCACTATCCGTAGCTAAATCCAACTTTCAAAATCTGACTTGTGTTGCCAGATTTTCAGAGAGAAACAAGCAACCTCAGCCCTTCAACATTGTGTGTTAGAAAATTTGCCATAATGTGTATTTTTCTTACATTGGTAACGATTTCTAGACTTGAAGACATGCTAAAAATCCATGTTTCAGTCATATAAATTGGATATACAGTATTTTAACAAATTAAAACTGAACATTTGCTAAGATTGATTCCTTTTATGGACTAAACAATCCAGTCTCATTAACAATACGTACTAGAATTACATTTTTGCAAACCCCAAATTTGTAATTTCGTACGTATTTTGACCCCAAAAACGTTCTACTACGAAATAATAAATGTACAATTTTAACGTCTGGGAACCCAGTCCCTCTTTGGACTGGTTTGGAAAGCACAAATACAGTCCAAAAGGAACTTTAAAAAAGAGATCCCAAGTCACTATAAAGACTTGGATTTGGCAAGAGTAAAAAAGTTGGAAAAAAATATTTATTTGAAACAGACAGATCCAGCAAAGATTTCATCAAAAAAGCAGATTGTCACAGAGATGAGCTCACGATTCGATTTTATCACGATATTGCCCAGCCCTACTCGTAGGTGTTGCCGTAGTCAAACCCTAACATTATGCGCTTGTGCAGATGCATCTGGGCATGCGCACATCAACTTTTGATTCCAACTCGGCACTGACCTCCGATTGGGGAGTTACAAGGCTTCTAGTTTAGAGAGATGGAGAGAGAGGGGAGGGAGGGAGAGAGAGAGGGAGAGTATAAGACGGTGGAGAGAGAGAGAGAGAGAGAGGGAGAGTATAAGACGGTGAGAGAGAGAGAGAGAGAGGGAGAGTATAAGACGGTGAGAGAGAGAGAGAGGAGAGTATACAAAGAGGAGTTAGACGGTGAGAGAGAGAGAGAGAGAGGGAGAGTATAAGACGGTGAGGAGAGAGAGAAGGGGGAGAGTATAAGACGGTGAGAGAGAGAGGGAGAGAGGGAGAGTATAAGACGGTGAGAGAGAGAGAGAGGGAGAGTATAAGACGGTGAGAGAGAGAGAGAGGGAGAGTATAAGACGGTGAGAGAGAGAGAGGAGGGGAGAGTATAAGACGGTGAGAGAGAGAGGAGAGAGGGAGAGTATAAGACGGTGAGAGAGAGAGAGGAGAGATATAAGACGGTGAGAGAGAGAGAAACAGAGAGAGAGAGGGAGGGAGAGTGAGAACGAGAGAGAGGGAGAGAAAAAAGGGAGGGAGAGAGAGAGGGAGAGTAAGAGATGGCGAGAGAAAGAAGTAGGAAGAGAGAGAGAAGAAATAAGAGAGAGGGAGTGAGAAGGAGAGAGACTCATACAATTCTTATTTTCTTGCTTCAGTTTTAACAGAAGTAGATTCCCATAAACTGGCTCGACACTTTGATGAGAGGGATTTCATCTTTTTACGTTTTTTGCTTGATTTTCTGTCTTTTCCATTTTCCATCCATAGTTTAAATCCCCATCTGCTTCCTTTCCCCTGTCATGACCACACTGAATGTTTCTCTCTGACTCTCTGCTCCAGTCTGCGCCTTCACTTCTCAGTCTCTCAGTTCTGCTACGTCACACCTGCTAGCATGCGTTTGTTATTCCCACCTGGTAAATGTCGGAAGGCTGCTGCTGCGGAGTCGCTGGCGATGCTGCATCCGATTGGCTCTGGGTGACCTGGTGGGCGTGGTCAGTGAGCTGCATCTTATTTTAGGTCGGCGGGAAGCTGTGGAGGAGAGAAACGGGAAGGTAAGAGCGTGACACAGAGCGAGGACGATGGGTAAGACTGTGAACAGGAAGCGTGAACTTTTAACACTCGAGAAACAAGAAATGAGACGGCGGAAGACACGTGAAGCCATAGGTTAATTATTGTTCACAAAATTAACCTAGAAAAGTGGAAAGACGATTCTTATGTCATGTCTTGAAGCTGCACAGTGTAACATTTTGACTAAAAATAGATTTGAAGAAAAGAGAGAAGCAAAGTCAAGTGGTACAGATCAGTTCTATGGAGAAGCGTTTTTAAGTTATTCTTGAGAGATAAAATGATGTATATTTCATCAAATATATGTTCAGTATGTTTGTACTTCACTTTGGAACATGGTCAAAGAACCTTTTGTCAGAAAAGTTACATAGCGTATTATTAAATGTTTTCATTCTTAGCGAAAATGTTGTTCAAAACACTCCAGAAAGGCAAACGATTCAATAAATTCAGTTTAATCTTATGTCATAGATTGAATTAAGAAACTAGTATTGTTTCAAGGCAGACACACTAGAGTTGAAAACTGGTTCAAAATCACTGATTTAGATGTAAAAAAAACTAAAATAAGAATGTCAAAACTGGTGGCTCTTGGACTAAATACGGCCCCCAAGACGATTTAATTTTCACATTGTTTTAAAGCAGTGGTTCCCAAAGTGGGGTCGGGACCCACGAGGGGTCGTGAAGCAAAATCTGGGCTGTCGCGAGAGGATTTCAGAATGTAATTTTACAATTATGAACAGCATTTAATCAGTTTTTGGGGAATGGGGGTTATATAAAGCAATACACTATCAATATAAACACATTTAAGCCTAATTTAAATGGTTGTGTACCTATTAAATATTATACAAAGTATATATTCTTTGCCATGGGGTCGCAAGCTGGTTGCATGTTTATTTTGGGGGTCCCGAGGTGAAAAGTTTGGGAACCCCTGGTTTAAAGCACGCAACAATTTGAACTACAGGTCCCAGAATACATGTCCCCCTCGCTGACGAGAGGAGCCACAGAGGCCAGGAGGAATAACACGCCTATGGAAATATATATGATTCATGAGACACACAAATATGATCTGGGATCTCAGCCTTTACCTGGCTCACCTGGCCAGATTGACATTGTGTCAATCTAATTTGAGTTCTACACATAATCAGTCCAGGTAGACAGTCGCTGACCATGAGAAAAAACAGAAGAACGTCATGGCGGTATTTGAATCTGACTGATCGAACTTTATCATCGCATCATCTTTCCTGTTCAAAAATTCACAACTCTCTCTGTGTGCAAGTCAAAAAAGTTCATTTTTACGTAATAGGCCAATGTACATGCATCAGCGTTGCCATGTTTGTTTTTTGGCTCTCCGCTCTGGCCCTGCTACAGCAAGAAGGTTAGGGTTCAACTCTCGCTCAACCTGGACCTATCTGTGTGGAGTTTGCATGTTCCTCCCATGTCTGGGTGAGTTTCCTCCGGGCACTTCGGTTTCCCCACCAACCAATAACGTGCAGGTTAGGAAACGCTTGGTGGAGGTTGAGGCATGAGGAGCTGCACCTGCTTGCCATCACTGAGCGAAGGGGTGTTACTTTGTGAAGCACTTTGGAAAACATCTGTCTGTGTAATGTGCTATAGAAATAAATCCTTCATTTATTCATTCAAATGTGCGCTTCCATCCAAACTAAAGTGCTGCGCTGTGATTGGTCCAGTACACCATGTCTGTCTTTAACCGTACATCAGGCGTGTCTCTAGATCGATTCTCTAGACTGAAAATCACAAATATTCTGAGAATCCATCTGTTTGAGCCAGGTTAGCTCGAACTATGATACAACAAAAATTTTAATTGCAATGACTGTTTTTCTGAAGCTCAGCAGCAGAGAGACTTCCAAAACAAGATTCAACAAACACGTTACTGTAAATGCAACTACAGATTTTTCAGTCTCAGAGTTGCAAAGTCTTCTTAACGATATCAGGCAGTTGTTTTTTGTTTTGTTTTTTTAAGTCTCTTGTGAATTTTGAATGTTGTATTTTTTTGGGCTGCACTTTCAAGTCATAAAAGAAGTGAATTTTAGCAATTTTTCAGCTCTGAACATTGAAGACTTTCTAATAAAGCAGATGGTTGTATTTTACAAGAATCATGATAAAATTGAAATTGTGATCTGGCTCCAAGAAAATTGTGATACGAATTTTTTGCCATATCGCCCAGCTCTACTACAGATATGTTTGCGCTGAAGGAACAATCACAAAATCTCAATAAGCTTAGCGTAATATCTGTCCTGTAATATAACAAATCCAATCCAAGCAACAACAAAAATCCCATTATACAACTTCAGCCTTAACACAACAACCAGCTCCACCTCATAGATCTCCATTACAAGCACAAACATCCCTGCATTTTTGCCACTTTTAACCTCTCCAAATCTTTGTTTCTTACCCATCTGGGCCTCGGCAAAGTTAAAGACGACGTCCTCCTTCGACATTGAGCGAATCTGCAGCAAAATTCTTCCATTTCCAACGAGACGAACCGAGAAACTACCCCCGAATCAGGCCATGCAGACGGAGTAAAAACAAAGCTCTGTGGCTGCATGTAATATTTAACATGCTGAGTCTGGGGGCTGCCTGCGATAGACCCCCCCCCTCCCACAAACGCACTTAACACCGTCCCGGGTCAAACGTAAGAGGGGCGGGGCAGAAGTCACCGGTGTGTTCATAATGTGGAGTGTGGAAGAAAGACACAAGACACAAATGTGACGACACGAGAGTCAGACACAAGACTATGGAAGCGTTTTTGTTTTTTAAGTCACAAGGTCATGTGAGATTTTTATGAAGTTTGACCAATATAATTGTTTAGGAGACTATTTCTTTCCTTACTCAAGCGAAAAAGTTATTTTAAGATGGATAAGGCTGTTTTCTTATTCTCAAAAACATGCTGTGGCGTCTGGACTTTAGCATTACTTCTCTTACGTTGTATTCATTTGGAGATTTTATTTAAACAGAAAACTAGTCGACACAAAGCCTCCTCACAGATTTCAACCAAGCAAATGACTGTAAAATGACATTTCATTTCAAAGCCGTAATGCTAGATTAAGCTAGTTCCGGCTGCTAAAATGGTGATAAATGTGGCGTTTTAAAGTGAGTGGCGGCGCGCAAAAGGTGCAGCGGCCCGGAGGCTCACTCCAACGAATATTGTTGTACTCTGACAATGACATTAAATCTTTTTGTTCTGTTTATTGTTCTGTTCTGTTCTGGCTTTCTATTGGTAAACTTTGCAAGATACATTCATAAATATCAACATTTGGTCTGTGCTTGCGTAGTTGTGTAAAAAGGTAAAAGTGAGCAGTGACAAGCGTTTTCCGTCTGTGCTTGAGCTCTGGATGATTCTCTATCACACTGGTTCTCACCTGGGGTTTCGGGGTCCCGAAGCTTTGTCTGATCAGATTGTCAAGTTATAAAAGTATTATAAGTCCAATTTGAGTAAAAAATCAAATCAATGTCTTGAAACTGGTTATAGCAGCAAAACCACCACAATAGCTGTTCATAAGTTTGAAATAAATTATTTTAACTATAAATATGATCACACATTATACTTGGGCTGTTGTTTTAAAACAGCGGGGGCTTGGCGAGTCTCCTGTTTAAGCAGGAGGGGCTTCTGTACTATATAGAAACTAAACTTTATTTAGAAAAGACTTTATGCTCCCATGGATAAACATGTGCGTCTTTACTTCATATAAACAGCTGGTTAGCATTGCCACACATAAACATAAAGTTGGGGTAATAACTTTTTTTAAGTTAGAAATTTTTGTTTTCCATAAAAAAGTCTATGATAAATGCAGCACTTTGTGAAAAAACGAAAGCACTGACAACTGTCTGAATAATAAAGAATTTAGTTCTCATCAGGAGCCAAATGCAGCGCTCTGATTGGCTGAGCTTGGTGGTTCACTTCAGTTTCACTATAAACAAGTTATAAGCCATAATAGCAACCAAAAAAACCACCATACTGATATTAACTATGCAACAGGCAAATTTAGGCTTCAAGTACTAAAATGTGTAAGTTTAGGTCTGGGGCTTGGGGCAGAGGAAAAAAAATGTCGCCACGTGGCTTCAACCAAAGTTATTGAACGTTTTTAGCTTTTCAGAAAATATCATGGTAAAAAAAAAAGGCGTGAAAAGGTGCTTAAAAGGGATCCCGGACTTAAAAAAAAATATGGTTTAAATGTTAGTACTGTTCATGAGCTTACTAAAGCGATTGCAAACAAATACCTAAACTCTTACTATTTTTTTATAAATGTTGTTGTTGAGCCACTGCACAGCTATTGTCCAGAACGCATGCAATTCTGGGTTGATGATGTCAAATGGTAATTTTGGTGTTGCCATGGTTGCGTTGCAACGTGTGCTCCTAAGCTGTTTACTTGATCCACCAGAGGGCAGACAGACAACCATTTGACGTCACAGCCAGGACAAAATGGCAGCCATGTAATTTCTTTAAAACACTATTTAATCAAACAACAAATACTTCCAAGGTTTTGTCCTGTATTTATAAGTGATGATATTATAAGTGTTTTAGGGTAAACTTCATTATAGCCAGGGTTCGCTTTAAAGTTTTGACATTTCGTTGTATACTCTAGGTTTTCTTGGGAGACTGGGCTGGATTTATGAGAGGAAGTTGCCAGATTGCAGCGTAAAAAGCAGCTATTCCACCTTTAACCCAACCCTTAACCTTACCCAGATTTCTCATGTAAAGCTTATAAAATATTCTGACCTGCGTTCCCTCAAATCTGTGTTTCAAACTCCAACGACATCCAACAACAGCCTCCTTCACAAAAACTACAAACACTTAAGAGTCAGTGTTTACTCTGAGGAACACTACAGCGCAATTAAGGCGCTAATAAGACACTGAACCACTGAACCGCCGCCTTGTTTACACACAAACGACTGAAATTAGTCTGAACTCCAGGGTCGTTTAAGTCAAGTCCATTTCCTAATACTATTGATGCTGTATCCAGTCGTTTACTATCAACAAAAGCAAAGCTACAAAGTCAGAAGGGAAGTGAATATTTATGTTGAATATACCATGGACTCATAAGAAACCCTCCTCCTCCGTGCGTCCGACAATACTACATTATATAATCTGATTTAATTCCGTCTTAATTGGAGCGTTTTTGCAGCAGATTAATGGGTTTTTAAACTGCGGTGTTCGCCGGGCTGAAAAAGGCTGGTCCCGGAGGCGTGAGCGAGAGGCTAATCTGGCTGAAACCTGGAGGTCGCGGCGTAAAGAGGGTTTAAGTCGCCGCGGAGATTTGGGAAATGTGGTGGGTTTTAATGAACACGAGGCCGGCTCTGGTCTGCAGAGTTTAATGGGTTTGAGACGGAAGGTTAACGTAAAGAAAAAGTGAGGAAACAGACAAGAGGAAACTGTTGATTTGTGATGTTTTAGGATTTCCAAGTGTGCGTGTGTGTGTGTGTGTAAATGTGCTATATAAATAAACAATCCATTCAGCTTTTTAAGACAATTGTACATTACACTTTAGACAGGGTATGGTTGGTTTACTTTTGAAAATATGCAATTATGTTCATGCTATGGACAGTAAAATTAAGACACACAAGTTTGTGATTTTAATAGTATTTGACATTTGAATGCTTTAAATTTACATAAATCTATAGAGGGATTTTCTGTCACTTTCCGCCCTGCACATGCGTTATGCAGACAGCGCCGCTCTCTGTCTGTTTACATGGGGAAAGTTCTTTGAATAAAACCTCGAAACAGGACGACAGCTAACCGTTTTCATCAGGTCTGAACCGCTGTGACAGACGACTGTCTCCTGAAGCTTGAGACAGTGATTTTTGCACCGTTTTTTCCCCTGAATGTAACTTTTAAGGTCATAGGATCGAGTTTAATTCACAAATGTTGATTTAGCAGCAGAAACTTTTGTTTTCTCACAGTGATAAACTCTTGTAGTTACTGACAACGGAGCTTTTTCCACTTATTTCGACTGTTTGTGTCTATGAGCGGAGGATCTTTCTACAGGCAGAAAGTGCGCGCATCGCCAGTGAAACAAAAAATCCCTCTATAAACTGCAGTAAATGTGTATTAGCATGACTAAAGTGATGTAATCCATTTGAACCACTTTGAGCTTTCTCTATTCATAACAGACTTTATGCACCAATATGATATAGAGGTTATGCAGGTGACATCATTTTATTCCAAAAATGCTTAGCACTTTCTTCAATGTATTTCTTTGTTGTCGTGACAACGGCTTGTCTGCCACAAGTTTGTCTGCTAAAAACAGTTGATGATTTAGGACATTTTAACTGCAACAAACGGACGTAAAAACATGTTTTTTAAGAAGTAAAAGGTAATAAGTTCAACTGTGTGTGATTTCAATGTCTGATAAATGTGAGAAGCTAAAGTTTATCTGCTTGCTACAACTGTTGACTTGATTTTCTCTTTTACATGTCAGTTACAAACCCAGTGTCAGTAGACTTGTTGTGGGTTGAATTTGTTCTCAAACTGTAGTTTATTTTTTCTGTTTTAGTTGTTTATTGAACTCTTACAAGAGAAAATGTCCTTTCTCTCATTGACTCTAATGCATCCTTGCCACTCAGCATGAACATTTAGAATGATGTCATGTCACCTGCACAACCTCTATAATTATGTTATATCTAAAATATATAGGCTATTTGCAACAGAATAATGATTAAACTGTATTTTAGGAACATCTTTAAAGAGAACATCTTTCAACTTAAAATATAATTTTTGAGTTGAAACACCCCTAACAAATCTCAGCACCAGTTTACAAACCTAATTACATGTTATGGAGGGCCGAACTTGGCTCCAAGGCCTACTTTGGGCACCACTGCTTTAGACAATCCTAATTTAAAGGTTTCAAAATATGCAATGAAAAAAAATCTAAATTCTGTGTTTTGATGTAAACACCAGTTTGTGTTCAAGAGACTTTTGTCTTCTAAACAAGTAATCGGTTAATCAAAAGAATAACAACTAAACATTTACAAAAATAATTGTTAGCTGCAGCACTAGCTGGTTGTCATGGTAATGAGTTTTGTTTCTATTGCTAAACTGGCCTAAAAGTTATATTTTTTATCTTAACCTTTGCCCAGACAGTTTTTGTTTTGTTAAGGTGAGACACAATTTTCTGTTTACAGAAACTTTACAGTCTTGGACAGAACAAGATTTTTGCAGAAAGTTTAGTTAATATCTTATTGTAAGCCTGATTTATAAACATTGTAAGTCTACAAAGTGTGTCAGTTTGGTCATACTCACTAAAATTACTTATTTCTATATGAAAACATGATCCAAAGAAAAAAATGTAGTAGTTTTTACAGCAGAAGTTTCATATTGATAATTATGAATTTAATCTCATTTTCATAATTCAGCTGCAGTGTCTCGCCTTAAGAATAAACAGTGTTACAGATGTTTTCAGCGGACAAGCCCAGTTCAGCAAACAGAACGTTCAAACCAAACAACGCGAATGGAAAGCTGGACACGATAAAGTAAAGTGTACACACAGAGCAGAAGATAAGCCGCAGTAGCAGCTCGTGTAAGTGGAGTTTACTTTCTCCTTCAGTCAGAGCTGCAGCTGAATAAACAAACACGAGGCTCCAGGGCAGAGTGTCATGGGCTTAAACAGACGACAGGGGCAGTAGAGACAAACTACCCCTGCCACACACTGCCATCAGAGTGCACTTTTCCTCACACTCTTACTGATTACTCCAATAGTAGGTCCTTTCAGCTGGTTGTGGTTCTGCCTCATGTGAGCGTAGTTCCTTCTGGTTAGCATAATTAAGTGACACAAGGAGAGAGAGAGAGAGAGAGAGAGAGAGAGAGAGAGAGAGAGAGAGAGAGAGAGAGAGAGCGAGAAGGAGAGAGAGAGAAGGGGAGAAGAGGAGAGAGAGAAGGAGAGAGAGAGAAGAAGAGAAGAGAGAGAGAAAGAAAGAAAGAAAGAAAGAAAGAAAGAAAGAAAGAAAGAAAGGGGAGAGAGAGAGAGAAGGGTGGGGAGAGAGAGACGGAGAGAGATAAGAGAAGGAGAGAGAAAGAGAAAGGAAGAGCGAGAGAGAGAGAAGGAGAGAGAGAAAAAGGGAGAATTAGAGAAAGAAAAAGAGGAAAAGAGAGAAAGGGAGAGAGAGATGGGATAGAGAGAAGGAGAGAGAGAAAAAGAGAGGAAATGGAGAGAGAAAGGAAGAGAGAAAGCGAGAGAGAAGGAGGGAGAGATAAAGAGAAGGAGTGAGAGAAAGGGGGGAGAAGAGAAAGATAAAGAGAAGAAGAAGAGAGATAAAAAGAGAGAAAAAAAAGAGAAAGGAAGAGTGAGAGAGAGAAAAAGGGAGAGAGAGAGAGGAGAGAGAAACAGAGAGAAAGAAAAAGAGGAAAAAAGAGAGAGAAAGGGAGAGAGAAATCCAACACAATTCTAATGTCCAAACAGATACTTTAACTATTTCTTTTTTTAAGCAAACAAAAGAGACATAGAACAACTCGATAAACTGCCGTGTCAATAAAAAGAAGCATTAGTCTAAAAAAATTCCACTGATGTGCGATGTCCCATTCTCGCTCGCTACAGAAGTACGGGAGGGCATCTGAAACGTCTTTAATTGCACTAATCTGCCTAACGACACAATAAAACCATCCAAACTCTGTGCTGTGATTTGGCAGGACGGAGCGAAATCCCAGGCCCTTGTTTTGGCACAGGGAGGATCTGGGCACAGTTTTCCGGTTCTGTGCCAGCCTCGGGAAGGACAGACGGACCAATGCACCAGCTCTGCCAGAGATCACCGACTCCTGCCCCTGTGCCCACGAGCAACGCCACAGCACAGAGGAAAGAAAGGCAAACAAGAGTAAACAAGAGGGAAGCAAGTTTCCAGTTTGTGATCTGGGTTTTAGGGAAAGAGACAGCGTTGATCATTTGTTCAAACTTCTATCCACACTTTCCTCATCTTTCATAAATGTTGTTTGTAATCGCTGGTGAAAAGTTGACTCTGAGGCCGACACGGATGAGCCGCTTCTAATCTCCTCTTATGTCTTTACTGTTGACTCTGGCTGCTTTTCACTCCACACAGGAAATTAGCTTCTGTCGTACACCGAAGTGCACACACAGACTGATACAGCGGCGCAGTGACATCTTTACTACTTTAAAACTGACCACAGACACAGCTGAAGAGTTCATCTGCAAAAACAGGCAAGTGTCACATAAAAAGTCATCGACGGTTTGAAATGTGACAATGTTCTTCACTCAAACTCACTCAACAATATTTCCAAAACAAAAGTCTTGCCAATCTTTATGAATCACTGGTTTTGATCTGGATTAGTCACCTTTTTTTTGACTAATTCTTTGGCTTATTTAGCCCCTGATTTAGTCCTGTTTTTGGACTTGGTTCTGTCACAAAAAGTCTTGCATTGCACCATAAAATAAATAATGTAGAATGTATTTCCTCTCAGAATAAGACACAAAACAATAAAGGGGTAAAACCTGTGGACTTAAGAGTGGGTTGTTTAAAATAGTAAATTAATCAAAGTAAGGATATAAAGTTCCTACTTTGTCATGCTTGTTTGTGTGGACAACCTTCGGAGGCCCCAATGCAGAGTTCCCGAGGCTCCCAGGGGGCCCCAGACCCCACTTTGGGAATCACGGAGATCTACTTTTTCACTATTTAAGCAAATTGACCCTTTGCATGTGTCGTCATGCTCTTCCAGACAAAGTCCACCTCGCCAAAACTATGAGAACTACCTGCTTGTTCAATTGTAAAATGGTTACATCTTGCTGTGTGATTGGCTCCGCTAATCATGGATCTATTATATTATCTGGATACGGTATTGCTGCTTGCAGCCGTTGTAAATCAGCCCCAGTGGCCGCTCCATTGGTTCTGCAGTGGGAGAATCCCTCTACAGCCTAGAAAGGATTTTTCCCTATGTACAATGCAAACACAAACCGCCCGTGTTCAGCAGAAACAGATTTCGGATTTTGTGGCGATTCTAACCTAATTTCACATCCTAAACTTTTTTCTGGTTCAAAGGGTTTTAGTTTAATATAAAACAGCTTTTTAAGCTTTAGTTTTGGCTATCGCTGCCCACTCTGTAACTCCCGCTCTTATTGGTCAGAACGGTCGGTGTGAGATTTCGGCTTTTTTCCGATTCACTAGGCCCGTCCCGCTCCTCGCACAAAGAGTTATGAGGGGAACACAACTGCGCATGTTCCATAGCCTGTAGCGCAGCTAACAAAAGGCTAAAGCTAACAGCCAATATGGCCACAAACGCCACAGAGCAAAATCCACTGACGCACAGCGCCGCCATCTTTGATCACCGGGGCTTGCCGTTAACAGACAAG
Source organism: Mugilogobius chulae (assembly GCA_038363315.1). NCBI lineage: Eukaryota > Metazoa > Chordata > Actinopteri > Gobiiformes > Gobiidae > Mugilogobius > Mugilogobius chulae. The sequence continues at coordinate 19,949,828 of CM076399.1, read as the reverse complement.
GTTGTAAATCTAATGTAGCTTTTAATTGTAAACCTCTTCACGAAGATAGAAGACACAAATAACTGGCAGCAATAAATCAAAAGAATTGGCTATGTGCACGGAACTTCAGTTGGCTTGTTTACCTTCAAAATGCCAAACTTCTGTACTTAAAAGCATTTCCTGTTCCAGTTCATTTCAATGAGGTTTTCACTACACCAGCTTAAAACAATAAATACTCAGAAGATCAGACAGTAACAGTGAGTTTAGGTGAATGTAACAAAAAACAGATTAAAAACTTTACAAATGAGAAGAATATTTCACCAGAGACACTTGTGTGTTTAAAAAGAGACGTGTTTGTATCTAAATGCTAACGCTAACAGGAAATGCTTTTATGTACAAGTTTATTTTGAACAAAAACTAGCCAACTGAAGTTCCGTGCACAGAACCAATAGAAAAAGTTATGCTCTTTTCTCTCTGTCTTCTAAAAGTTACGCAAACAACTCTTATAAACTCATCTTATTAAAGAAATTTGACACTCAAGATGCATTTTTTTAAAGTGAGCCAAACATGTGACTGCCGGTAGAAAGTTTCCAGTTGAAAAGTTTATATTTTTGAGATGCTAGCTTTGCAAACATTCCTTTTAAGTTCCAGACTGTTTGTGTGGCTTATTTCTCTAAAGTCCCTAAAGTTTGAAGAATAAATATTTAGTGTCTCCAGTCTCCGGGACACGCTGTACTGTACTCGCTGCGGCGGTACATTCTGGCACAGGAGACGCGTAGCTGGGAGGTTGTTAGTTAGCATTAGCATTTGGCTGCTTGTTAGCATTAGCATTTTGGCTGCGGATGCCGTGAACAGCTGCCAAAGTGTCTCAAAACAACGACAACGACGTACACACGAGCTCATCTGGGTTTGAAAGAGATTTGTCTGATCTAGCGATGTTTGAAAAAGTGTTTAATGCGCCAACGAAATGACAAAAGGCCTCGCATGAGCTCAATAAGCGACGGGATCAAAGAGGTTAAAACATGCTACAGTTCTAATATACACGGATTAGCTTGTTTATAATGTATGTGTTGTTAAAGTATTCATTTATTCATTAGACTTAGTTCAGCTACTCTTGATATTTCTGATCAGGAATGTGACAATGTCAAGACAAAATATTATAGCTATGTCTTGCAATAACCTTGATCGTGAATAAGCGATTATTATTCATGATTAAGATGATAATGTTGAATTGTTTGTTTTGTTTGAGACCAGCTTTATGAAATCAAATTTTGTGACTGGAAAAAATTAAGACATTTTTGCGTCTACTTGTCTATAGGATGTATTTACACAGTTTTTGCCAATATTTGCTGATTTTTATTTATTTATTTTTTTTCAGAACACCTTAGAAAATAGGTTCTCAGGGCCAAAATCTTCTCATGCAAAGTAAAATGAGACACAATCACATATTATTGTATTTTACTGATTGTGTGGCCCAAAAGAAGGTGCCTATGATTAAGAACCACTGGCCCAGGCCTATTCAATTTAAGGCCCGGGGCAATACTGGCCGTCCAGAGATCTCTTCCGGGCCTCAACCCATCTTTCAAACATTGCAAATATACTGATATCTCTTCTTTGCAGAGTTAATTCAGAGTTTCTCTAAGACCTGATTCCGTTTTAGTTTTGGTCTGACCTGGTTTTGACCTCATGCCACAGACTCTTGGTTCAGACTTGGCTGGTCTAGTCCGTGTTTAGTTCTGGTTTAGTGCGGGTTTTAGCAACATTGGTTGCCATTCACTCTCTCATTCATTCACGAGGGAAAATTTACAGTGATGCACAAGCCCAATTAACCTAAACATCCATGCAGAGAAAACCTACGGTGACACAGGGAGAACATGCAAACTCCACCCAGAGAGATCGTGAGATGCTGACATGAGAGATTCTGCCCTGTGGGTTGAACCCACAATCTCTTTGTTGGGGAAGCCAGAACTTGAACCAATTTGCTACAGCGCCCCCTTCTTTTGCTGATTTCAACAATTGAAATTTTAAATATATAGCAAAGGCTTTCTAAATCCCAAATCTAGTTTTCACAAAAAAAAAAAAAAAAAAACACTGTAAATATGTTTTTGACACTCACCTGAGCTCTTGGCAATCATTTTTGTTTTAACAATCAAAGCCTGATCCTGTCAGATCTCAGAAGATAAGCAAGTTAGGGCCTGGTTAGCACTTGGATGGGAGACCGCTGGAACACAAAATGCCACAGCGGGACGTCAAGAGTGGACTGCCGTTGTGTCCTTGGACAAAACACTTAACCCACATTGCCTCAGTGTCTGTTACACTGGGTGAGTGGATCCTTGTTTGTAAAGCGATTTGAGTGTCTTGAAAGGTGGAAAAGCGCTTTATAAATAGAGACCATTTACCATTTACAATACTGCATGCACAGGCAAAATAATCTCTTGTATGAAAGTGTGTCTCTCCTTCACTGTCTCTCTTAGAAAAGTACAGTGAACAACTTATCTGCCCCAAAAAACAGAATCACAAACTGGGTTAGAGCGTGTTTTCTGCCAAAAGCATCAAAACGACACGAACGCAGCCAAATGGAAGCATAAAATGAATTCAAGACGGCTTTCCTGGATTACTGATAATGACAAAGAAAAAGCATTTTACTCTGGCGTGATTGTTGACGCTGTACGAACACTGACGTCAATGGAAAATGTAAAATATGATCACTACAAACAAATCGCCCATGCCTGTAGAAATGTGTGTTCTCTTGTACCTAAACATATTAAACACAGACTCCTCCTCCCTCTCTGCGCTGGTGCATACACAAATATACTAATGTCCCTCCCCCTCCTCGTCCCATTATCTGCTCGTATTGATCCAAGCCCCTCTGTCTCGGCCTCCAGAACCTTTCGAGACACCGCAGGGTCATTTTCAAGGGCATTTATAAATATGAGATGAGCTGGAACAACCATGGATTTTGGGTTTTCAAATTGCACATGAAACTGATACTGTGGTGGGGGAAAAGCGTGCCGTCTGTATGTTGGTAAAGGAAGAAAGAAAAACGCATGAATGTTGGAAGGTCATACAAAAACTAAAGCATATGTTAAGACTAAGAAAATGGCTCAGAAACTTGGAAAATTGTTTGAAGTATGCAGCTATAGAATCCTGCAGCCACTGACCTACACTCTGTAGTTGTATAAAACAAACAATAATACAATAAGAGTCACAATGTTTGAAGAAACAAAGTGTGAACTTATGCCAGACCTGACAGAATGTGCTTTATTATGTTAACAACTGATGGTGGACGACTCTAAATATGGACACTAAATACAGTGGTGGATGAAGTACTCACTTTTTGTACTTAAGTAAAAGTACAAAAGTAAACAGGGTTAAAAATTACTTTAAAGGGGCACTGTGTAAGATTGAGAGGAATTTTAATGATCACATATAGTCCACAAACATTTAAATCATATTTATTCTTTACAACATGAAAGAGCACTGTTAACCAATCCACATCAACTGTGATACATTTATACTTATTTGAAATGTTTTATGACGGGCCGGAATGTGGATCATTGACGCTAGATGTCATCATGCTTAAAAGGCAAAATGCATGTGAAAGGCTCCCTCTGGTGTTCAAAAGTGGAAATCACTTTGTTTGTTTGTTTTTCTTACATAGTGCCCCTTTAAAGTAAAAAGTAAAAGTATTCAGCTTTGATTTAAATGTTTTATTAGTTACATTCGTTTTTGCTTTTGTGAACTGAGCCAACAACAACAACAACAACAACAACAACAACAACTTGCTGTAAAAAGGTAGTGAAGTAAAAGTAAAAAGTACAGGTCTTAAAATGTACTTAAGTAAAGTACAGATACACGTTTTTTTACTTAAGTACAGTAACGAAGTACTTGTACTTCGTTACGTTCCACCACTGACTAAATATGACGAAATACTAAATGTTCATAAATAATACAAGTTCTGAGCACTAACAGTGGCTTTGTTTTAAATGTAATTTATTAGGGTTTGTTTTGTGCTTTAAGGTTAATAAAAAAACAAAATTGTATCAAATCAAAAACCGTGGCTACAAAATTGAAAACTGAATCGAATTGTGACTTAAGTAAATCGTCCCATTCGTAGTTAAGACTTGAGCAAAATGTGTTGAATTTAAAATGATCTGGTACAGGATTCACCGTCCTGTGGTCAACACAGAGAAGACAGAGGAGATCTTACTTGACCCCAAACATCTTGGGAACCACAGTCCTGTTCTTGACCATGTAAGCAGGATGCATTATACAAATACTTGAGTATTTACATTGACAGCAGCTTTACTTAACAAGTCCATGTGGACCACTTGTGCTCCAGGATTCAGCAGCGCTTGTGTTTTTTAAGAAGCTTGCACCTCTACAGAGTGAGCACTAAAATAATGCAGGTTTTCTACCAAGCCATCCTAGAAAGTGTGGTTCAAGATTTAATTTTTAATTTTTAAAAAACAGCTTCTTTTCCCCTCAATGCACAAGTTTATTATGATTTAATAAGTGAGCCACATTTCATTCTCTTATCAGAACCAGAAAGGATTTTATTGCCATTGTCAAAGAATTCACAAACTATAACTTGCTACGATGTTAAAGTGCAACATATAACACAAAAAACACAAATAAAGAATAAAAAATATAAAAAGTAAAAATATCAACTATTATAAAAAATGATGATCCCACCACATACAGCCCCGCTCTGTTCTGCTCCGACCACCGGACCAGCCGCTTCAATGACTGAAGACAACCGCCACATCCCCCGCACCCGCCGCAGCCCCGTATACCCCCGCCGCTGCCCGACCAAACACGGACCAAGGCCACCATCCTCTCTGCCCGAGTCCGCGGCAAAGTGAGGCTCCGCAGCCCATAACACACCGAAAAGGAAAGAGAAAGTGAACCACGTTGCCTACACATGGACAGGACAACGCCACGGAGTTCGTGCTCGCAACACAACAGTCTACCCTCAACGGAGGAGGAAAAGACGTCCACCGCCGTGTCCCGAGCTAAAGCGATCAAATGAAACACATGAGCGGCCCGCGCCACGCAGCGCAGCAGAGCGGAGGCCCGCGGCAACCCCCGGAGGCGGACTGGGGCGGAGCAGCACGCAGTGGGAGCAGCGCGCAACACACAATAAAGCGTTCTGTATTTTGACTGCAAGTCATGCATTCTCATTTCTTCACCTCATTACAGTTATGAGTGTCACTGTCTGTCACCTCTTATACAGCAGTATTCTGTGGGACTATTCAAACCTGGGTTTATACTAGTCTGCTCATTCTAAGCTAATTTACTGCAGTAATTATTCTCTAAATTATTTGGAAATGGTGTTAACACCTAGTCATATACCAGGATAAAAAATACCGTCAAATACCGTGACACCGACATAATTTGAAAAATACCATGATATCAATTTTTGGTCATACCGCCCAGCTCTACTGTCATATGGGCCTTTAATCCATAAAACATCTGCAGGCACTGGATTTTGACAGAAGCACGTTTACATCACGTCTCAAGTAAATGCACTGTTTAATGTAAACTGTGAATATAACGTTACAGATCTGAGCGCTGTATCTGAGCTTTTCAGAGTTTGAATCTATTTGCAACATTAGCTCCGTGGGCAGTTCAGTTTAGCGTCCGCAACTTTGTCTCTCGTGAGGGACTTTGCTCGTTTTATTATTTCGACTTTCTACTCCAAAGACACTTTACATTGAAACACATCACTGTATTTTCCGCTGTGAGAACGAATTAGAACTAACACATCCACAGAGACCAGAAAATCTCCTCTAAACATATTGCTGCTGATATTTTTTTTACATTGGCTGATACCGAAAATGATCCACTGCCAGAACTGATGTATTACCAACCCTAAAATATCCAAACATTATTTCTGATTAGTAGCCTTGTTCATTACTGTTCATTCACACCACAAATCTGCATAAACTCAGCCGCTCCAGCTCTGAAACTACAAAACACATGGACCATCTGTGATTCTACAAACGCTCGAATGTATTAGCCTAATTTATGGAAGCAGCATAAAGGCCGGGGCTGAAAGGGTTAAACTGTTTTGTAAATGAGCCGTGACATCACTTCATCAAAGACGATACGGCCGGCGCGTTTCAAATCACATCAGACACGCCGAGGATAAAACAGACTTTTAATGAGGTTTTAACCTTTGAACAATGGTCACACGGCTTCAAACACAGCAAAGGAGGAAATACAGGAAAATTACAAATATAATTGTATTGTATAGTGTTTTTGTAAGATTTATTAACAACTGGGGAGTTAAAACATTTCATCTTGAGACACAGATCATATGGAGTGGTTAAGGCACTTGACTCAAAAGACTTCAAACTTTAATGCTACAAAATAAAAATGGCTGATTCTGGTATATTTCTTAGTAAGGCTGAGGCAACCTAGTGTCTTAGCGTAAGTTAATTTCACTCCAGCTCTAGGTCGGGTCTGCAAAAGTTTACCAAAAAACAAGAAATGTCCGGTTACAGAACAGCGTCGAACAGAGATAAGGCCTATGAAAGGTAATGCTAAACAATAAAATATACTGTATTTCAATAGTCATTCTTGTATGTTGTTGATTAATACTTGATTTTAAATTTAGGTCTATGTTATCTTCTAGAATTCGTTGTTGCAGAGCACATTTCCATAAAGCCGCTCAGATCGTGGTGACCGGCTGTATGTTTAGCAAAAAGTCACAACCTAAATGATGATGTTGATGAGGAAATAGAGAAGCCTGTTATTTATAACCAGAACACTGCTGCACGGCTGTAAGCGCAGAATGATCTCATTGAAAGTCACTTCATGTAAAGTAGGCCTACCCTTAGACAGATGCAATGTATTGTCATAGATTGTGTGTCTATACCACGCTATGACAACTTGAGTCACGATGACGCCTCTTCCTTTTTGGCGTGTTTATTACCGCCCATTTTCTTGGCGTGGTTTAGAAACGCGACTTAGTTAACAGCTAAGTTATGGAAGGAAGTTACAAAAATGGGTAAGTTTAGGTTTGCACCTCAAAATTGGTTAAGGTTAGGATTAGGATTGCGTTAGTCTTCATGAATAATAACAAGTCTTTTTATCCACCGTAGAAATGAACTGGGTGAGCAAAAATAGAAAGACAAAAAATAGAAATTGTGTTCATATGACGCAGTTTCACACTTATCTGTGAGAACAGGCTGACAGATGACAAAAACACTGCAGAGAATTGACCTTTCGCCGAGCCCCGCCTCCCTTAGTTACTGTTGCTACGTCCGTCAAATATGACAGCGTGCCATAGACTTCAATGACAAAAAGAAGAACTCCTGTTCACGTTAGTGACTTTTTTAAAGCAATTTTTCCGCGATATCCTCTAGATGGAGGCAAAAGGGTTCACTATGCTGCGGAGGGATTTATTCAAAACATTAAAATACGCAACAGACAGGACATAACTCCTATGGAGGCTAATGCTACTGGATTCATGCTAAATCAGAGAAACCCATAATTTTTAACGTTACCACAAAAGCACAGCCTTGTCCTGCTCTTGCACTGGTAAGTTCACTTTCATATGTTAAGGTCTATTTTTCTCTATTGCAAGAATATTGTTCATTTACGAGGGTTGTTAGCGAGCTAAACCTACCAGTGTTGGCTAAGCTAAAGCTAAGAGGCTCGCTAACTTAGCAGCTTAGAGCGTAACTTCTGCAGTTATATCCTCGTCGTGGTATAACTTCAGTCTAGTGTGTGTTTGCCTATAGATCTAACAACACAGCAAGTCCGTAGCTATAATTAAACATTAGTTTTACCTTTGAGCAGACATTTGTTCGATATATTTCGCTGGTAGAGGAGCTGTCCCGAGTCGCCCGCTGTTTAATCCATTATATGCACTGCTCCAGTTGTTTTCGGATTTGGAAATGGAAAGAACACAACTCCTCCGGTCAATATTTCGGGGTATCTGTGGTCCAGTTTACATAAACCATAGGCGCATCGCTTCACCATCTTGCTTGTAGCTCAAGATTTGACGGACCATATTTACATAGCAACGGTTGCTACGATGTTTGATTGGACAAGAGCCGTTTTGGGGCGGGGCTCGGCGAAAGGTCAATTGCAAGTAGAATGTAATGTTATTTATTCATCTTTCTCAGCGTGTGTCCAGACATCTGTGGCGTGCTTGTGCACTCTGCTCACTCGCTGGATGAGGTGTGGGCTGGCCACGCTCAGTGCGCACCTGGACATAACACCAACTATAGATTTAGTGTGTTCTGGGCTCTGGCTTTGGTGTCTCGTTGAAGAGTTCTTGTCACACCTGTGAGTGTGTTGTGCTACAGAAGACCCTTCAGCTTCGATGACGGAGACAAAAGCCTGCCTTCACTGGTTTGCTCTTTGCTCTACTGGTGCAGCTTCCCTTGGTTGGTCATGAGCAACACTTCTGAGACTCCCAAATATCTGAATCGCGGCTGGAAGTGAATTCAATTATCCACTTTAGTAAATCTGGGCCTATAAGTTCTCCTTTGATCTCGCGTCAATTTTTAAAACATTACAATTTAATATTTAATATAAAATGTAAGTTACTGACCTACATATGTTCTTGTTTCCTAAAATAAAAGAGTGAATAAGTTGCTTTGCACAAACAGACTTGTGTTGTGTTTACAGCTCAGAGTGTTGTGATGTTTGTGTTTATGAGCCGCTCTTGAAGCTGACGTCTCACTGTTGAGTGTCCTGCTTTAGCCCGGCCTAATGCAGCCGCCATCGATCCTTATCACCCCCACTTCCTGTGCACATGATACTCACTCACCCCTCTCCTCTCGCTCTCGTTCGTCTCTCTCTTCCTAAAAGCCTCCACCGCTCAGACGGACGGACCCCCATGAGCTTTGTCCAGGTCACTGAGTCCACGACCCCTCAGCTCACACACAAGGTCCCAATAAAAATCTGATTTATGTATTGCTTTTTGAACAGTCCCTGTGGAAGACGGACAGAAGTGAGGCTGCACCATGAGTTTTTCCTCATGAACCATTAACCTGTGTTTTTGTCTGCTGTACACTGGTGCAAGGGTGGTCAACATGTAGCTCTCTACCAGCTTTTGAGCGTCACTAGACAATTTTGGAATCTTGCACGTCGTGTTTTATAATAATAAATGTTTTATTACTGCACATGCTAATACGTGTATTTTAGACGCCTGATTGTGTGCACATGACAGTGACTAAGGTTGGACCATCGATGCCCCTCTTCCTTTCTTGGACCCTGTTTCCTATTTCTCTCTTCATTTCTCTCTCTCTCCCAACTCTTGCTCTTCTTTTACTCTCTCTCTCTATGTTGCTCTCTCCCTCCTTTCTCTCACACTCCTTTTTCCCCTCACACTCTCCTCTTTCTCTCTTCTCTAACTCTCTCTCTCCTTTCTCTCAATCTCTCTCTCCCAGTCTGTCTCTCTCCCTTTTCTCTCTCCTTTCAGTAAAACTCTCTCTCAATCTCTTTTGCTTCTTTTTCTCACTCTCCTTTTCCAATCTCCTCTTTCTCTCTTCTCTCACTATCTGTTGCTCTCTATCCTTCTGCCCCCCTCTCTCTGTTGCTCTCTCCTCCTTTCTCTCACTCTCCTCTTTCTCTTTTCTCATTCTCTGTTGATCTCTCCCTCCTTTCTCTCCAACTCTCTATTCTCTTTCTTCTCACTCTTTTCTCTTTCTCTTCTCTCTCTCTCTCTTCTCTTCTCCTCTCTCTTTTTCTCCTCTCTCTCTTCTCAAGCTCTCTCTTTTTTCTCTCTCTCTCTTCTCAAGCTCTCTCTTTTTCTCTCTCTCCCTCTCTCTCTTTCTTTCTCCTTCTCTCTCTCCTCTCCCTCTCTCTCTTTCTCAATCTCCTTTTCTCTCTCTCTCTCTTCTTCCTCTCTTCTCTCTCTCACTCTCCCTATCTCTCTTTCTCAATCTCTCTCTCTTTTCTCTCTCTTTTTTCTCTCTCCCTCTCCCTCTCTCTCTTTCTCAATCTCTCTCTCACTTTCTTCTCACTCTTTTCTCTCTCTCTCTTTTCTCTCTTTCTCTCTCTTTCTCAATCTCTCTCTCTTTTTTTTCTCTCTCTCTCTTTTCTCTCTCTCTTTCTCAATCTCTCTCTCTTTTCTCTCTCTCTCTTTTCTCTCTCTCTTTCTCAATCTCTCACTCTCTTCTCTCTCTTTTCTCTCTCTCTCCTTTCACTCAAACTCTCTCTTCTCTCTCTCTCTCTCTTATTCTCTCTCTCTCTTAATTTTCAATACATTTTTATTGATTGTTACTTCTGTATGTTTCAAATTATTTCAGTGTGGGTTTTTTCTTTCATTACCAACGAGCTGCCAACCATTTTGTCCGTGTGTATATATTTTCTTTCAGATAAAAAGCCAACCTTGTGTATCTATTTCACGTCGAAACACACGCCATAACATTTCACAGAGACATTTGTGAATTATTAACAAACCGCCCGTCGCTGCAGCTTTAAAACCGATCCTGCCTCGTCCTCAAACCTCGTGAAAAACTGTTGCCCTTTCTCCCAGACTCCCAAAATCAATTCTGTAATTACTTTCCTGTTATCTTCATCCCCCGCGGTGACATTTCAACAGCGGCTCTCAAACCGACGACACGAGGGGCCAGTGCCGGAGGAGCTGCACCCGTGAACGGAGCGCTCTCTCTGGGCACAAAGCCACCACAGCCGGGCCCCGGGTCAACGGACCAGACTGACGAATGGTTTTCTCCGCAGCAGATATCAGTTCAACGGGCGGCTGCGTCGTCGTGTTGATATAATGATATGTTTATGATAAGTGGTCGAGCTAGCAGACGTGTGAATGAAGAAAAAGTAAATATTGAAGGTGGTTCTGTGAGCTTAAGCTGTGCAAATACTTTAAACAGGTAAATGCTTTTCTTATATTTAGTTTAAGCAGAGTGAGTTTGTCTGTTGCGGTGACTTGGAAGAATCAGATCACATTTTATGACCAAATAACTTGCATAAACTACGACATGTTAACAGTGTATCATGAGTATGTTTCAACCCTTCTTTTATAGTTATAGTGTTCAAAAAAATATCAAAAATCCTAGTATTTCCAAGAGCCGACGTAACTTTTTCTTTCTACTGTATAGACTGTTTTCGTGTACTGTAGGGGCCTGATTTATCAAGCCAAGTGCTAAATTGCGGGTGCAAAAAACAAAACAAAAGGTGTTATTTATGAGCATTTTAGACTAACTTTATTATTACAACAAACTAAACAAAACAAATATGAACCACCTCAAGTTCTGCATCTTTAGTGAGAGAAAAATGTCATCTCTGCCAAGGTTTTGCTCCCCCTAACCTGTTTTGCACATGAGCAAATGCTTGATAAATCTGGCCCTAAGTCTTTAGTTGATTAATAAGTCCATGTGGGTCACAAAGCAAAAAGTCTGAGGGTCACGAGATGCTTTAAAGATGTTGTTTTACAGACTCCAGTATTATCTAAACCTGGTCTCGTGACTTGGAATGGTTTCAAAAGTCTGTTTCATTTTGCCGTGAGAGTCACAAGCCGCTGGAATGGTTGTTTTGTTTTGGGAGAGCCCTTAGCTGACCTTAATGTGTGTTTTTTAGCATAACTGATTACAGATTTTTTGACATTTTGACTGAACTATTTTGACTGAACTAATGAAATTCTGAAATGGGGAGATTTTTAGTTCTTACGAGTGCTCCTGGAGTGTTCTTGTTCTTACACCCAAACATTAACCATGAAAGACAAATTTTGTTGGTAAGAACGTGTCATGAATGAGGCCCCATTATTATTACGATAATAGGCAGAGGCGTCGGACTGGAGGGGTAAATGGTACCCACTTTCCCCGGGGCCCAGGACAAGAAAGGCCCCTCCAAAGCATGACACATTTGATAAACTGCTCTTCTAAATGTATTTGTGAGATCAGAGCACTCCATCATTCCTATAAAATGTAGCAAATGGACTTTGGCCATTGGCCAAAAGGAATATTAATTTGCCAAATTATAAAAAAAATTAGCTAGAAAAAAATAATATTATAAGCAAGAGTTTGCAGATTTCACAGAACAAAACGAACAGTTCAATAATATTCACTCGAACACTGTCAATATCACAACCAGCAACAACATGTCTGCAAATTGACTGTGGGCACAAGAGTTTTTTTTTTCAAAAATGCTAACATCTTGCCGGCAGGTTCATTTCCTGTTTAGTTCATTCTTATGAGGTTTTCACTCCCTCAGCCTAAAACGAAAAATGACTAAAGATCAGACACTTAACAGTGGGCAGTTTGTGATTTTCTCTGAAAACATGTTAAATACTTTACAAAAGAAGAGAATATTTCACCAAAGGACCAAAGTGTGTTTATAAAAAGATGTGTTTGTCTGTCAATGCTAACGCTAAAGTCTGACAATCTGAAAGTAAACAGCTTCTATGCACACGGTCAATGGGCTGTGTGCACGGAATTTCAGTTGGCTTGCTATTGTTCAAAAATGCTAACTTCTGTTAATACAACCATTTCCTGTTAGCGTTAGCATTTAGACACAATTATGTCTCTTTTTAAACAGTGTCTCTGATGAAATATTCCTCTGATATGTAAAGTCTTTAACATGTTTTCTGTGACATTCACCACAACTGTCTGATCTAAAGAGGATTTATTTGTTTTAAACTGATGGAGTGAAAACCTCATTGAAGAGTATTGAACAGGAAGTCGTTGTATGTACAGGATGTAGCATTTTAAACCAAAACAAGACAACTGCACTCAGCCAATTGTCACAGGGATTTTCTAATTATGTTTTTGTCATAAATTAGAAAAATTAGCTTCTTTTATATTAGATAAAAATAAGCTTAAAAGGTTAGCTAAAATGTTAAAGAGTGTGCTTAAAACCCTTTCTTGTTTGTTTTTAATTCTCGTCTTTAGGGAATGTGATGTTTCCAACCCAATAGTTTTGACACACAAAAAACAACATTTTGAAAGTTAGCATTATACAGCTTTATAGCATTATATTTTAATTTGATCTTCTAACGTCTGTAAAAACCCAAATAGCAATAGCATATGAAAATAACTAGCACGTAATAAATAATTAAAACAGATTACGTAATAGGGGCCCATCAACAAAGTTTGTACCTGGGGCCCTGAATTTGGTGTTACGTCCCTGGTAATAGGAAAAATTGCTTCTTCCTATTGTATTAACTTTTCTTTCAAACTATGCTTCTTAAAACGTGCATCTCACCAGCTTTTAACCCTTCTTGAAATCTCACGTGATCGATTTGTACATTAGAACCACTTTGTCACACCTGTCTCTCGCTAGATCTGATCACATCCCTAAAATGAAACGAAAAGCCGTTGTATATTTTGAGAAACACTGGTGCAGAAACTTGTCCGGACTCCAGCTCGTCCTTCTGTTTCCTTCTGTTTTGGCAGTAAAAGCAGATCACATTCTCACTCCACTATATCAACGTTTCCTCCTCATTACGATGCAAAGCGACAAACTGAACCTGCTCCGAGAATTAAAGACATTGATCTGCACGACGAAGCAGAAACCCAGGTCCAAGGTTCAGTCCGGGTTCAGTCCGGGTCGAGTTCAGGATCGACTTTGGGCCAATAGGTTCTGACTTCCACAACAGAATCTCATTTGAATGTCTAATGTTGTTTTAATACGAATTATCTGGTCATTTATTCTATATGACCTGGCCTAAAGACTGACTGAATGTTAGCTAAAGATCAACAGTTTTGTCACTCACTGCTCAACAACTACAACAGCAAATGTGAACTTAAGGAAATATATTGAGTCAAATATAGATACAAAGACATGTAGATGAATAAAGTGATCCAACTGTCCAAATATGTAAATACGTTTCTCCAACAATGCTAACGGTAGCTGTGAGCTAAAAGCTAACGTCACGCTACCGCCGCCTGGTGTGTTTTAATGTCTTTAACTTTCCATTTACTTTTCAGATATAACGCCACATCAACTACCTTTATTTAAACATGGTTGTGACTCATCTTTAATTAGTTGTGATAAAAACACACTTAATTTGCCAGAAAATGTTTTAAAAGAGGTAAAGCATTTAGCTTCCCCATGCTTTAACATGCAACCCCAATGGCTTTCCTCCACAGCGAGTCACGATCCTAAAATATGACGCGTTTCCAACTGCATCTACTAACCACAACCGTAATAATGCCCAGATATGTGATAATCCACAAATGTAATAATCCTCACTAATGCAATTGACCAAAAGCGTAAGAATTTCACACAAAAAGGCAGTAATCCTTACAGAAGTAAGAATCCACAAATGTAATAATGTGTGACATATTAAGAGAAAAAAATCAAGTAAACAGTGGCAGAAAACAAGAAAAACAACAAGAAGACTTCTGTTTCTCTCACATTTCTGACTGACAGACTTTGGGATCACACACAGTTAAAAAAAAAATACTTTTCTCTGCTTAAATAAGACGTTTTTATTTAAAGTTTTGTGCAACAGTAAAAATGTCCTTAGCAAATAAGCTAGCTAAAGTCTGCACTGTTGCCAGGACAACAGAGAAGCTACTTGATAGAATCTCCGTGAAACAAAAAAGCTAAGAAACAAATAAGGCTTGGGATATATTGTGATACAATTTGCTGTACAGTGTTCTAAATGTCAGCAGTGTGTGGCAAAAATAAGTGAGAGTCAATGGAGACAAATTACATTTTGTCCTCCAAGAGTCAAACAAGACTAACTAAAGAATGAAAAAGCAGCTACAGACTGATAATAAATATAAACAACCACAACTACTGCTGAATGCTGAGTTTGTGTGACATGTTAAGAGAAAAAAAATCAAGTAAACAGTGGTAGAAAAACAACAGGAGCACTTCTGTTTTTGTTTTTCTCACATTTCTGACTGACGCTCCTAAAATATGACGCGTTTCCAACTGCATCTACTAACCACAACCGTAATAATGACCGGATATGTGATAATCCACAAATGTAATAATCCTCACTAATGCAATTAACCAAACGTGTAATAATTTTCACACAAAAAATGCCGTAATCCCCACAGAAGTAAGAATCCACAAATGTAATAATGTCCAGAAACGCAACATGTCTTAAAACAGTGCTGTAGTCCTTTAGTCGATTAATGGAGTCTTGGTCGAACATTTTATTTTAGTCGACTAATAGTTCTGTTTAGATTATTAAGGAATTTGTATTCAACAGCAACAGAATCATTGGTCTGATTTGCCTTTTTTATCTAAACTCACTGTTTCCTAAACATTTTCTGTATTAACTATATTTTTTTGCAAGAACTAAGAATTATTATTATTATTGTAGAGTTGTTACAATACTCTACAATAATCAAGAATGTTGAAGTATATTATCAACATTTCATTTTTAAACCACTTTATATGATTATTTTTGTCCTGTTTATGTTATACGTATTTGTTCCAAGATTGTCTTTGGTCGACTACAGCCCTACTTAAAAATGTAATAAAGTTCACAATTGCAACAAACTTACTAAGAAATGTAATTAACCACAGCTGTAATAATGCCCAGATAATGCACACATGTAATAATCCTCACAAATGTAATACACCAAAGTGGTAGTTCTGACAAAGAAAATGCAGCAAAAATGTAAGAATTCACCCAAAAGTATAATAATATCCACAGATGCCAAACAACAACAAACATGTCTATCAAATGTAATAAATCTCACAACTGTAACAAACAAAAAATTTATTACGCAAATCAGCTGCATTTAAATGGACTCTTTTTTTAAATTACTTTTAGCCGGTTTATTACATCTGCGGTAGACAATTCCAGCGAGGTTTTTCCTAATTAACAAGAAGTAAATTATGCAAAATACAAGACATTAGAACATCGACCATATAAACAGGTAGATGTGGGTTTGGTTGTTACAAAAAGGCAGTGGTCAAGCAGCGGCAGCGGCAAAACAACAGCAGTTCTTCTTATTGACGCTTGAATAATAGATGGAGCAGAGAGTAGGAAACAAGTGGAGGAGACAGGAGGAGGAAGGAGCTAAAAACAGCCCCGGGAGGGAGGCGTGTGCGGCGGGGACGGTTAGCGCTGCGACTGTGGGAAATCCTGCTTCAAAACGAGATCAAACGCCAGCGCGAAAACGGAGGTAAGTAAGTGCAGGAAGAGGAGTTTGGAAAAGCGTTTTAAATTCCACATTTTCCTATTGTTGTTGTGACTGTTGAACAATTATAATCTGAGCTGTAGGATTTTTCTCAGTGTGATTATGTCCTAAGGCCAGATGAAAGGTAAGAGAGAGTTTTAACGTTCTGCAGCTGACGTCGCGGCATTCAAAACGTCAGCAGTGAGAGGTAAAAATGAATGACAGTCAATGGAGACAAAATACATTTTTATACATAGACCTCTAAGAGTCAAAACACGACTAAACAATTGACCTTTCGCCGAGCCCCGCCCCCCTTAGTTACTGTTGCTACGTCCGTCAAATATGACAGCGTGCCATAGACTTCAATGACAGACAGAAGTACAGCTGTTCACGTTAGTGACTTTTTTAAAGCAATTTTTCAGCGATATCCTCTAGATGGAGGCAAAAGAGGTTCACTATGCAGCGGAGGGATTTATTCAAACCATTAAAATACGCAACGGAGGGACATAACTCCTTTGGAGGCTAATGCTACTGGTCTCAAGCTAAATCAGAGAACCCCATGATTTTTAACGTTACCTCAAACACAACAAGCACAGCCTTGTCCTGCTCTTGCACTGCCGGGTAAGTTCACTTTCATATGTTAAGGTCTTTTTTTTCTCTATTGCAAGAATATTGTTCATTTACGAGGGTTGTTAGCGAGCTAAACCTACCAGTGTTGGCTAAGCTAAAGCTAAGAGGCTCGCTAAACTTAACAGCTAGCAGCTTAGAGCGTAACTTCTGCAGTTATATTCTCGTCATTGTATAACTTCAGTCTAGTTTGTGTTTTTGCCTCTAGATCTAACAACACAGAAAGTCCATAGCTATAGTGAAACATTAGTTTTACCTTTGAGCAGACATTTGTTCGATATATTTAGCTGGTAGAGGAGCCGCCCCGAGTCGTCCGTACTGTTTAATCCATTGTAGGCACTGCTCAAGTTGTTTTCGGCTTTGGAAATGGAAAGAACACAACTCTTCCGGTCAATATTTCGGGGTATCTGTGGTCCAGTTTACAAAAACCATAGGTGCATCACTTCACCATCTTGCTTGGAGCTCAAGATTTGACGGACCATCTTTACATAGCAACGGTTGCTACCATGTTTGATTGGACAAGAGCCGTTTTGGGGCGGGGCTCGGCGAAAGGTCAATTAAAAGCAGCTACAGTCTGAAAATAAATACAAACAACCACAACTACTGCTGAATACTGAGTTTGTATGTGACATGTTAAGCAAGAAATGTAACTAAACAGTAGCAGAAAAGCAGAAAAACACATTAGCACTTTTTTATTGTCACATTTCACACAACAAATTAACTTTGTCTACTTAAATTGGATGTTTTTTTTTCAATGTTTTGTGATTTTTGTTGTTGTTGTGCAACTGTAAAAATGTCCTTATTCTCCAGCTAAAGCCTGCACTGTTGCCAGGACAACAAAGAAGCTGCTTGATAGAATTTCTGTGAAACAACACTTCCAGGAGTAATAAATAAAGCCCCAAAAAGCAAAGAAACAAATCAGGTTTGGAAAATATTGTGATACAATTTGCTGTATCGTAGCACATGTGTTGTAATACAGTGTTCTAAATGTCAGCAGTGTGTGGCAAAAATGAATGACAGTCAATGGAGACAAATTACATTTTCTTCTTGTCGTGGATTCTTTTATGACACAAAGAAATGATATGGCTTAGTCCAAAAAATTAATTTTCCAATAATTTATTCCCAAGTGCAAAGGTGAGATAAACAATGATATTTACAGTTTTCAGCTGTGGTAGAGGGAAAAACCCACAGTCTGTCCCAGGACGGCTGTAACTGTGCTGCGGTGCACACAGCTCTCTCTCAAAATACACACTGCCACTGTGCCAGAGGGAGGCCTCTTTTATAGTACTAGGCCCCTCCCACAAACCAATTAAATCAGAAACATATTTATTTCTCTACCACTAGAAATATACTTCAGTTCTGTTTAGCTTAAAAATCCCAAATATTACAATAATAAAAAGTATATTATTTCCGGACATCTTTAAACCTCAGGTGAAAAACATCTTTAATATTTAATCAAGCGGCAAGTCACTTGACGTCACTGGCAGCGTGACGCATGCGCGCCCTACGTCTGAAGTAAAAAAATGTGGAAGTGCGCGGCGCTCGTGTCGGCCGACAGACGCGCAGAGGGATGTGTGTAAGAATGCTGGAAAACATTTGTAAGAGGAATATATGACTATTATGAGAGAAATGTTGAGCAGCGATCATCAGTCAAAACACGACTAAGCAGTAACAAGCAGCTACAGTCTGAAAATAAATACAAACAACCACAACTACTGCTGAATGAGTTTATGTGTGACATGTTAAGAGAGAAAATCAAGTAAACAGTGGCAGAAAAGCAGAAAAGCAACAGGAACACTTCTGTTTTGCTCAATGACACATACTTTGGGATAAATTTTTCTGCTTAAACAGGATGTTTTTATTTATAGTTTTGTAAATTATTTGTTGTGCAACAGTAAAAATGCCCTTAACCACCAACTGCCGTTAGCAAACAAGCTAGCTAAAGTCTGCACTGTTGCCAGGACAACAGAGAAGCTTTGTTCAATTTCTGTGAACAAACGCTTTCAGGAAGAATAAAGAGAGCCCAAAAAAACTACGAAACAAATCAGTTTGGGGAAATATTGTGATGCAATTTGCTGTGTCGTAGCACACGTGTCGCAACACAGTTTTCTAAACGTCAGCAGTGAGTGGCAAAAATGAATGAGAGTCAATAGAGACAAATTACATTTTCTTCTCTAAGAGTCAAAACACGACTAAAACGTAAAAAGCAGCTACAGTCTGAAAATAAATATAAACAACCACAACTACTGCTGAATACTGAGTTTATGTGTGAAGTAAACAGTGGCAGAAAAGCAGAAAAACAACAGCAACACTTCTGTTTCTCTCACATTTCTGACTGAAAGACTTTGATATCACACACAGTTAAAAAAAAATCTAATTTCTCCGCTTAAATAGAATGTTTTTTGAATGTTTGTGAATTATTTGTCCTTAATCTTCAACTGCCTTTAGCAAACAAGCTAGCTAAAGTCTTTACTGCATTGTTGCCAGGACAACGAAGAAGCTAGATAATATTTCATGTGAAACCAATGCTTCCAGGAGGAAAAAGATATAGCTAAAAAAAAAGACATTTTATATTCTACTTGGATTCTGAATTTTGAGAATCAATCCAAATACAACTTTGAGTAAACTAATGATGAGCGACACTGTTAAACCTCAGAGATCTTTGTAAATTTCATTATAATAAAAGACAAACTCCTCAAACGAATGATCAGAATGATTTGTACAGTAGCTGCTTCACACAGAGTCCACTGAGCTCGTGTCTGTGGGGGAGAAAAGCAGAATTTAATTAACCTTTGGGAGGTTTGAGTTCATCAGACACAGACCAATTAAACGCAGACGTCAAGACAACGTGAGCGGGAGCTAAAACGAGGAGAGACAAACTGCAGACGGAAAACTGCCCACGGTTTTGAATCTAGTGTTTATGGCACAAGTCTCCGGGATCGACTCTCACTGGTCTGGTCACTATTACACTGTTAAAACATCATAACGAGATAAACTAACTTGAATCTTTGTTTTGAGATACATCAGTCATTTCACTATGTTCAACTTAGATTTACACGTTTTAAAGCATGTGTGCTGTGTAACTTTCTGGAGCTAAAAAGTCAACTGCAATTCAATAGAATAGAAGTTAAAACCACACTTTGGGATATTCTGAATGAACATATATATATATATACATTTTATCCCGTATTATGAAAAAATACAGCTAGAATATCTTTTCCATGGAAACAGACAAGAAGAGGCCAAGAACAGTTCATTCTGTGGCATTACAGGCCAACTTTAAGTGAAAACACAATGACAAAAACATGCATTTGTTCAAGTCTGTTTTTGGTCAAAAGGCTACACAGTGCACCTTTAAAGTTAAATGGTCTATTTATATAGCGCTTTTTCTACCTTTCCATGCACTCAAAGCGCTTTACAATAGCATCCACTCACCCAGTGTAGCAGACACTGAGGCATGTGGGTTAAGTGTCTTGCCCAAGGACACAACGACAATCTACTCCTGTCGTCTCACTGTGGCACCTGGTGTTCTAACAGTCTCCCATCCAAGTACTAACCAGACCCTTTCTTGCTTAGCTTCTGAGATCTGACGGGATCAGGCTTTGACAAGCAGGTATGGCCACAAGTTGGGGTAATTAACTTTTTTGGTTGTAAATTATTAAACTTTGTGCTTTCTATTAAATAGTCTCTGATAAATGAAGCACTTTGAGAAAAAAATCAGGTCACTGAGTACTGTCTGAATAGCTTAATAAAGAATTTTAGTTCTCATCAGGAGCAGCGTTCTGATTGGCTGAGCTCGGGTGGTCCTCTTCAGTTCCACTTTGTTGTTTGTAAGAAGAAGTTTATAAGCCATAATGAACCAAAAATGAATACATGTCGATATTAACCTTAAGTGGAAGGATTTATGAGAAGTTTTCAGATTTAAAGTTGGGGTGGCTAACTTTTTTAGTTGTAAATTAATAAACTTTGTGCTTTCCATCAAAAAGCACATGATAAATGCAGCACTTTGTGAAAAAACAAGACCTCCGAGTACTGTCTGAACTGAATAATAAAGAATTTTAGTTCTAAACATGAGCCGAATGCAGCTCTCCGATTGGCTGTACTTGGGGTGGTCACTTCAGTTTCACTTTGTTGTTTGTAAAAAGACATTTATAAGCTATATTTGCAACAAAAATGAATACATGTCATTATAAGAGTTGAAAGATTCATGAGAGGAAGTAATCAGATTTAAAAACAGGTTGCAGTCTGAAAATCAGTTACCCCACCTTTAAGTCCAATCAGAGCGATGCTGGAGGTGACAAATAGTGACGAGGCAGTATAAAGTCTGTGTTTCAGTATATGGCTGCGCTCATGTTCACTTCAGTGCACTGCATACCGTCCAAAAAGTCTGACATATGAGCCAAAGTAGAACCATCAGTCAGCGAAAATCAGTCACTCCAGCTTTAATAATACTTGCTAATACGGCAGCTTGACTAAATTAAAAGATGATCACCACAAGAACTGTCAAACCAAACAAAGTCATAATTAAAAAAATATAAAAAGCCGCCGTATATTTAAAATAGAAAAGAAAAAAAAGTCAGTCAGCTCAAGTGCTTTGCTCAAAGACACAACTAGAAGGAAAAGAGAGAGCCACTAACTTTCATGTTAAAGGGCAAGTATCTTTAACCAACTGAGCTACAAAACGAAGCGAGTCTGTTTTGTTTTGACGCGGGAGGTTTAAAGCCCTAATCCGGGACATTATTCAGAGCAGCCGAATCTGGGACGTTTGCTTGTTAATTATACAGAAGCTCCGGCAGAACGAGCGAAGATGTGTCGGCGGTAAGTTATTAATGCGTAATAAATATGCACAAATGAGCCGGCCGATCAGAACCGTGAGACAACATGAGAACTGAATATTTAATCTTACCAGTGACGACTTCGCAACAAGAAAGAATCGACAGAGCTGCATCTGAGGATTAGTTTAGAAAGTGACGAGCTAAACTGTTTTTTTTGTGATGAAATATCAGATCAGATAAAGATGTTAGTTCTAATTCTTAAAGGAACCGTATGTAAGATGCACAACTAGTGGTTTTAGAAAGGTGTAACAATCACAAATGAACTTGGGTTGCCAGATTGTGAAATGGCCCATACATTGAAGATAGGAAGCTACTGATTACTGATTCAAAATTAACTTCTAAAAAAACAAACTGGCAACCCAAATGAGAGAGTCATGTGAGGCTCATTCTGCTTTCTGATTAGATAATAAATGTAAACATCAACAAAGGGACATCATGTCCATTGCTTTTTTAATTAAGAATAACTCAGAATTACATTGACTTTCAGTAAAAATAATAGTATATTTGGACATGTTGACCTTGTATCTTTGACACATATAATTCATGTTTGTGAAATCTGACATCAAAATCTTACATACGGTTCCTTTAAGCTCTATGACCCATTTTCAAGAGTCGTATTTTAACTTATGTCCTATTCACAAGACATATTACTGACCTCGGGACGTCTGAAAACTTTATATTCTCTCACAACTGTCTGAGTTTGTTACAGACATTCACACGAGGAGAATCGAAGAAAGAAGAAATTAGCTTGTTTTACAAACTTTGATCTGAAATCCCGACAGATACGACTTGATTTATGACAACAACCTTTTGCTTCATTCGTGACTTGAGCGTTTCTTGTGTTTTGGGTTTGTTTTGTCAGGAATGACCTGAGCTGTGGCAGCGTCAAACAGTCATTGTCTCTCTCTTATAATCTACGACGATAAAGTCTCGTCATCCAAACTTTTCCCCAAACAACCATCTTCTCGACCTTCCGCTGCTACGACGTTGTTGTACTTCTGGATCAAGTTTTTTTTTTTTTTAATCGTAGTTTGATTAATCTTTATCTTTTTCACCGTAGAAAAAAAATGTCAATTTCATTTTGATCCGTAAAGAATGGTAATAGTAGGGCTGTACTCAATGTATCGATACGGGGATATATCGTGACAAGCTGATTGGCAATACGCGTATCGTTACAAAGAGGTGTATCGGGATACGTATCGCATACTTAAATTATATAATTTACACTTATGAACCTGGACTGCAGCTTTAAAGCAGAATCTATTAAGCTGAACAATGGCTCATTTGTAAGATACTTGTGTCTAACATAAAGAGTAGTTAGAAAATACAATTCCTCTGCATTTGACACTTGATATGTGACATATTGAGGAAATTATATCTGCATTTACGTGTATCAGGATACGTATCGTATCGTGACCTCTGTATCAGGATACATATCGTATCGTGACCTCTGTATCGGGATACGTATCGTATTGTGACCTCTGTATCAGGATACGTATTGTATTGTGACCTCTGTATCAGGATACGTATCGTATCGTGACCTCTGTATCAGGATACGTATTGTATTGTGACTCTGTATCAGGATACGTATCGTATCGTGACCTCTGTATTAGGATACGTATCGTATCGTGACCTCTGTATCGGGATACGTATTGTATCGGAAGGCTCTTGGTAAAACCCAGCCCTAGGTAATAGTTGTTTTTTTTTTTTCAAATCTGAAGGTAAAATAAGCCGCAGAGTCATTATTAATGAATTTATAAACGGTTCACAGATTGAAAAAACAGACATTCACACTGTATTAGAACTACATGAAGACGTTTGAGTTTGGCGAATTAAAGTTATAAAATTCGAGGGAAACTTTACAGACATTTTTACAAACATGGACAATTTGCACGGGACTAGAAACTCAGACGACATCTGTAAATATTACACTTTACATGAGGTCCTGAGTAAAAAAAATGTCTTGCGAACAGGACACTAAACTTTTTATGACCCTGCAGAAAATCTTTATTAATCACAGCGTTGGGGTTGTCAAGGATAAAGTAGGAATAATATTGTACAAATAACGACACCAGAAATGACGACTGACATTTTAGGTCTTTAACTAAGGTTGCTTTTTGACGATTTATGTGGAGAGATTCTGTTTTTAAAACCTATATTACTTGCTGTAATTTTCAACTTAAATCTGTCAATTTCTTCATAAATTCCAACTTAACTGCTCTAAAACTATATTAACCACAAAAAAATCACATTAACTAGCCTTAAGAAAGCTTATAATACTTATAATAGTAATAACTAATAATTCATCATGAACTAATGGCTAGTTGATAGATGAAAAGGCTTATTAATGCATAGTAACCACTTAATTACGCTATACACTATCCCCAACCTTAAAATCTAAACTTAAGCTCCTTAAGTAGGTCGTTACTAAATCTTAATAAACTTTATCATCATTAATTCATCATTTGTTCATGAATTTCTAGGATTGTATCCATGCTTTATTCATGCTTTACTAAGGTGAATTAAGATGCAGTTATTGTAAAGTGGTACGTGTGAAACTAAGTCACTAAAACATCACTAAAAATGTGATAATCTGGTTTTAAAATATTACATTTGAGTTTCTGCTGCAGCTTTCTCTCTCTCTCCGTCACAGTCGTGCATATTTGAAATCGCAGAGGTTACCAAAGTTTGCCATGACGTAATGCCGGAGTGAGCTGCGAAGTAGGTCTATCCCGGTAGCAGCATCTATTTTAACTCTCACACACAAAATCTGGAACGAGACGCTTTTTGTTTTTCCTTTTGGCACCTGCAACGTCTGAAATAACAACCGTACAATCAACGCAAGCTACACACACGTCTTAATCCCAGAATAATCGCAGTTAAATGCATGTAAATTAGCCTAGTTTCTCTGTTTGCTGCGTGCTATCTCTCCCCAGCAGCAGCAGCAGAAGAAGAAGAAGTCCCCCCATGCACGAGCAGCAGAGAAAAAAGCATTACGACATTGCTTACTTTGGACGACCAGGGCTGGAGGCAGTTGGCATAGCAACGGACCAGGAAAGCCATTTTCGCAGAGACGGGAGGAGGCCGGCGAGGGAAGTTTCCACTGGTTTCGTTCAAGGGAATAAAAAAATATGAATGTGCAAAGAAGAAGGAGGTGGAGGGTGAAGTCCGCTTTGGTGCAGAGGGTAGAAAATCCCAAATTTAAAGCGAGGTTAGGACGAAAAGATGAAGAAATGGGTGCAAAGATGGTTCATTTTGCAGTAAAAAGTAGATGTAAAGGTCTAGAGGCGCTAGATTCAATCGCAAAGTTCAAAGCAAGATGGTGAAAATTGCAAAAACTTGCCAGACTGACGCACTGGGCGATCCTTTTGATGGTTTTGAAGAGAAATAGAATGCAAAATAAGACGAAGATGCAAGCTTAAAGCTGCAAAGAAATGCTAATTTAAGCAAAAATTGTCAGCTGTTTTAGCACAACTTTGAATTCAGGAACGAGGAACCTTAAGACGATTTATTCATTCTGCTCTTGCTAAATTTGCATAAAGTTATCCATCTTTGCTCAAATTCTGTCCACGCTTCCATCAGCACTCTCGCAATCCCAAAACGCAGCTTGCAAAAAAGATCGGTCCTTGCAAGACAAAAAGTCCACGAATTATTTAAATCCTTCAAAACGATCGGCAGTTTCTTCTCTCAAAGTCGTCGTTTTTGTAACTTGTCCGGGCTGGCGTTCCTCCGGCAGAGCGCCTCCATGGCAGGGGCCAGTGTTCCCGCTCCCGCAGCCCAGGAAAGAGCTCCCGGATCCAGCCTCACGTCGCGCCATTGTCCCCTCTTCACGCCGGCATCCCTGGTTCCTCATTCTCCTCCCTCCTGTTTTTTTTTTATTACGGCGCGGATTGGACGGGAAGAGGCAGTCGCTAATGGAGAGAGAGAGAGAGAGAGAGAGAAGGAGGGAGGGGGAATCCAGCTGAAAGGATGACATCACCTGAGAGGAGAGAGGGAAAGGACCGGAGGAAAGAGAAACTGCAGCGGCGTTGTGGTGGAGTTTTTATTGATTTGTAACGTAAAGCTGGGTGAATTGAGACGTCTTTGTGAACCGCGGTGCATAAATTAGTCAAAAAACGGAGAGAGAGAGGAGGGGGGGGTGTAAATCATGTTCCAGACAAGACAGAGGAAGAGAAAGAGGAGGAGGAGGAGGAGGAGGAGGAGAGAGAGAGAAATTAAAAATGATAGAAGGGGGAAGGAGGGGGAATGGTGTAAGGGTTAATGGGAAAGATATATAAAGGAAATATAGAGGGAGAGAAAGGGAAAAGGAGAGAGAGGGGGGGTGGTAGAGAGGGGGGAAGGGGAGGGGGGCAAAAAGATGAAGAGAGAGACAAGAGAGAGAGGGAAGAATCGTAAAAATGAGAGAGAATTAAGAGGGAGGAAAATGTGGGGTTGAGAGAAAGACAGAGAGAAAAAAGAGAAAAACAAGGAAGAAAAGGAAAAGGAGGGAGAGAGAGAGAGGAAGAGGAAGAGAAAGAGAAAAAAGAGAGGGACTGAGAGAGGAAAAGAGAAAGAAGACAGGGAGGAGAGAGAAAGGCAAGCTAGAGAGAGGCACGAGAGAGAGAAGAGAAAAAAGGTAGAGAGAGGCAAAGAGAGAAGAGAGATGAAGAGAGGCAGGGAGAAAGAGGAAAAGAAATGGGCAGATGAGAAAGAGAGAAGCAAGAAAGAGGCAAAGAGAGAGGGAGGGAGAGAGACAGGCAGACAAAGAGAGGAAAGCGGAGAGGAAAAAAAGGGAGTGGAAGATTTAGAAATAAAGAAAAGGAGGGGAGAGAGGCAAAGAGAGAGAGATGAAGAGAAAGGGAAGGAGAGTATAAAAGAGGCAAAAAGAATGAGAGAGTTAATGAGAGAGACAGAGGCAAAGAGAGAGAAAGGCAGAGAGAGGCATGAGAGAGATGAGAGAGAGAGGCAAGGAGAAAGAGGAAAAGAGAAAGAGTCACTGAGACGTAGAGAGAGGGAGAGAGAGAGAAAGAGGGAGGAAAAGAGAAGAAGCATTAGAGAAAAGAAGAAAGGTAGGCGGAGAAGGAGAGGGTGAGAAAGAAGGGCCAAGAGAGAAAATGAGAGGAAAGTAAAGAGAGAAATAGATGAAAGAGAGAGAGAGAGAGAGAGAGAGAGAAAGGGAAAAAGAAAAAGAGAGAGGCAAAGAGAGAGGGACAGATAAAAATAATAAAACAGAGATGACAGACAGATGATAGAGGGTTGTGTGGGGAGAAGAGTAATAAGAATAGGGGGTGAAATGGTAGAGCGAGTGAGAGGAGAGAGAGAGAGAGGGCGGAGGGAGGGAGAGAGGGAGGGTGGAGGGTGCCTGGGTATTTTGGCAGACGACACAAAGGCACATGCAGAGATAATGGGTTTTCCCCAGTTCAGAAGCTGCTGTTGTGTGAGTCTGGAGCTTAATACACAACAAACCTTCAGACAGTCACAATATAGACCCTGATGCAGATATTTTAATTTGCAGGATTCGTTTGTGACATCCTTGTTGTGGGTTGGCTGGGATGAACAGAAAATGATGACGAACCTAAATACATGATGAAGAAATGTGGATTTTTCTTACATTTCAGATAATTTACTGTACAATAAATACTGAACAAGCGTCATATTCATAAACACAGACACAGTGCAGTAGTAAATGTCAGTGTGTGTCTAATCAATTCATTTATTCATATAGTTTTACAAGCTGTTTTTACAGTCGGCGCTCGGCTTTAACAGCAGACACATAAAAAGAGAAGCTATAAAACAGGACATAACTGTGAGTTCATCTGATCACTGGTCAAGGTTAATTATAGAAAAATATCTTACGCACATAAACGCTTTTTTAAACGAGACATTTTCTGTAAAGAATTTATCAAAACTGCACATTATAGGGTTAGTAAACAACAACAAAAACTTTAACTTTATTAATTTTGTTGACTGAAAATTTTTATAAAAATTCAAATGTTGACAATTCTTTAACTTTAAATAAAGGTTGGGAATTTAAGATGAAAATTAAGAGAATGGAGATTTATTCTTGTCGAAACAATATTTTTGGACAACCACCCTTCTCAGTAAAAATGTGGTTTGAAGCAGAAGTCATACTTTGTGTATGAATTGTAACTTCCCTTGTTTATCTTCTTTATTTCTCCTGCTTCTCTGTAAAGAACATTTCATGACTAAGTTCATCCATAATCAGTTCCTTGTCCCTGTATCTGTTTTAGATGCTGCTGCAGTCTCGAAGTGGATCTTGAAAACCTGGACCTTTCCCCAACCTCTCTCTCTTGGATTGACCGTTCTAGTCCTGCTGGATGAACTGTTTCCCTCTGCCACTGGTTTCTGGCTCCACTGACTAAAAGCTCTAACAGCGCTTTCCCCATTTTCTAAAAGTAGATTGTGACGTCACGCCACAAAGCATTGTGGGTGCAGACAAACAAACGCGAGCGCGGCGTGGTTGCGTGTGTGCGAAGGGGGTTCGAAAACAAACTTTCACAATTAACAACCAAATTATTGATGAAACGAGGAGGCACAAAACACTGCTGTTGGGGACTATGTACTGTAACTCAGATTGAAGATATCCAGAGTGCTGCCAGAGGGAACAGTTTTATCCCGTTTCCAAAAAACCCAGAAGATCAGCGACAACATGCACAACAGGCCCAAGGTAAGACGGAGAACAGCAAGCACGATGGCAGTATTTATGTGGTTTCCAAGTGTGGAGAGGATAACTAGCAACACGTACATTTGACGGTGGGGAAAGGCCCTGGATCCGAGGCCTGACGAACCAGAACTAGCGATACAGTGTGAAGCTCTGGAAGAAGCAGCGGTGCAAGCGAAAGAACCCCAACAGAACGTCCCAACCAAACAGCCTGCCCACCCAAGCCTGGAACGAACGCTTTTAACAAAGAAAAACCTCAATGAAAGCACATCGTTACCATTGGAGACTATGAGGTAAAATTAGTGTCTGAGGACAAGTCGCCTGAATGTGACTTGGAATCAAACCAAGACTTAAGACAAAGTTACGCAAACAATCTACTGCAAGTATTTGGGGCTAAAATTGAAACTATGCTATTAAAAAATGATGCCGCAGCACTAAACAAAAGCCTGCAGATTTGTTTCTCTGAATTCAGCACTCATGACGTCAATTGTAAAGCGGACTATTGCATTAGGTTCCGTGACAGTCCTGGTCACATCCATAGCCTGTCCATCTAGTGCACCTTTCACAGCAAAAGAGCCACATGTGTTTCTCAGAAAATGTTTGCACAGTTAAGTGAATTTACTCAACGTTTGACAAAATTCAACACTGAAAACATTGTGTAAATTTTAGTGCTGTCAAACGATTAATTTTTTTATCAGATTAATCACACTTTCAAATTTTGATTAATCTACGATTAATCGCAGTTAATTGCTTGATTGCAAGCTTTCCAAGATATTCTATAAAGACCAAACATTTTGAAAAGACTGTTAGAATGTCTTAACATTCAAATGTTGTTACTTGAATCTGTCAATTATTATTATTGAGCTAATACAGTTGGTTTATTCTGGTTGTGATTGTTTCCTCTGGAAGGTAACTTGTATGTGGGATAACCTGTGGCCATATGCATAATCAATTGATATTTTGCGTCCCCTTGGTCTTTACGATGTTGATGGGTCTACATGCTGTGGCTCCATTTAGTAAAAGGGTTGCTTAAACCGTTTGTTAACATTGCGGCGTTGCTTGGCTTGGTGTTGATGTAAGTTAGCAGTGCTCTTGCAGCCACTGCCTCAAAACACATGTTTGGTTTTAAGGTGTATTTCAAGCTTGTTGTGCTT
>CM076399.1:19847397-19905233 GCA_038363315.1 Mugilogobius chulae | reverse complement strand
AGGAACAGTGGAGGGAACAGTGGAAGGGAACAGTGAAGGAACAGTGAAGGGAACAGTGGAGAGGGAAACAGTGAGGAACAGTGGAGGGCACAGTGGAGGGAACAGTGGAGGGAACAGTGAAGGGAACAGTGGATG
Source organism: Mugilogobius chulae (assembly GCA_038363315.1). NCBI lineage: Eukaryota > Metazoa > Chordata > Actinopteri > Gobiiformes > Gobiidae > Mugilogobius > Mugilogobius chulae. The sequence goes on along the minus strand of CM076399.1, from coordinate 19,905,098 downwards.
GAACAGTGGAGGGAACAGTGAAGGGAACAGTGAAGGGAACAGTGGAGGGAACAGTGGAGGGAACAGTGGAGGGAACAGTGGATGGAACAGTGGAGGGAACAGTGAAGGGAACAGTGAAGGGAACAGTGGAGGGAACAGTGGAGGGAACAGTGGAGGGAACAGTGGAGGAACAGTGGAGGGAACAGTGGAGGACAGTGGATGGAACAGTGGAGGGAACAGTGAAGGGAACAGTGAAGGGAACAGTGGAGGGAACAGTGGAGGGAACAGTGGAGGGAACAGTGAAGGGAACAGTGGAGGGAACAGTGGAGGGAACAGTGGAGGGAACAGTGGAGGGAACAGTGGAAGGGAACAGTGGAGGGAACAGTGGAGCGCACAGTGGAGCGGCACAGTGGAGCGCACAGCGCGAGCGACAACGCAGCTCCTGAACGCACACGCTTTATATTTCCAAAATAAGTTCATAACATTTTACATTTTAATAAAATATTATTGCACTATTAAATAAATGTAAATGTGTCTCAACATAAATAATCAAAACGTCAATTTTTCGACATTGCTAATAAATAAAATGTAAATCCATGGGTAGATCTTCAGACTGTGCTCAGACTAAATGTAATGTAAAAATGGAAAACGTGTTTGCTTGCCGTTTCCGTGAGGTAAATTTACAATTAAAGGTCAAAAGTACAATAACTTCTGTTTGTTTTTGAGGTCAAAGTAGGAGAACATATACAGTCTGCTCAACACACAGCTTCATCTCTGTTCTGATTGGTTGATTGTACTTCCTGGTTTTTGGAAACAGTCTTCAGTTCTGTGAAACGCTAGCATGGCTATTATGCCTTTTTGCTAGACAGGTCTGAAGCTGATGATGCATTTAAATGAGTTAAAAGTTAAATCAAAGTCTGTATTTGAATCTACAGCAGGACATAACTCACAGACTGAGCTGAAATCTGCATGTATCTGAATAATCTAACAGTAAAGTGTGAATAAAACATAAAGGTGACTGTTTCCATCATTAACCTCAACAACCTCGTCTTCATCGGCCGCTCCGTTTTAAAGCATCTGACCTTTGACCCCATTTCACCCCCTCATTTTAATCCCTAAGTGACCTTCCTCAACTTGACCTCCTAGCTCCTATGTCCTTGTTTCCTCGCGTCCTCGCCTTGCCCCTCCCCCTTTAACAGCCTGACAGAACCAGCCATTATGCCTCCTTCACAAGACAACTGTTCATATAGATCTCTTCATTTGTTGGACTTAAATCTGTAAAGAAGGATTATAATTGTAATGTATTAACTCTTCATATCAGCTTTTACATAATAATATTCTATTATTGTTCCTTTATGGATTGCTTTTCATTTTGATGTCATATATTTTCATATTTTAAAACAGATACATGGGTTTTAGGGTTTGATATATGAACAACTGACGTCACTCACAAAATACAGGTGAAATAACGTTTTCTTATAAATAAAATCTGAATGGCTAATGAATAGATTGAACAGATCTTGTCACTATAGAAATCAACAGAATTAAAACTTTACTTTTTAGATAACTCATGGCACATTTTTGTTAGGAAAAACAAGCTCTTGCCTCGAGCTGATGCATAAATACTAAAATAATTAGATTCTATAAAGTGATCACAACCTGTTATGAGGCTGATCTGAGTGACGTGTGAAGATTTAGTTCTGTTCTGTTTTCTTTTCCAGTCATCACACTTATCCTGTGTTAATGTGGTCCTCGGGAACTCAGTAAAATGGTGTTCTGAGTTGAAAAATGCACATGAACGCTCGAGTTGCTCGGAAGCTCGGGACAAACTGAGCTGCCCATGCTCAGCACCTGACGTCAGTTATGGCAGAAAAGGTGGCACAAACAATGTATGGAGACACTCTTGGCCTGACCAAGTCAGACCCAAAGAGGCCAGTCGCAAAGCACTACACTACACTTGCACAAACTATGCTCTCTGTCAAACAGACTTACGCGGGATCCCACTACATGCAGCTTCGCTCCGCCCCGGTCCGCCTCCGAAAGTTGCCGCAGACCCTTCGCCCACTGACTCCGCTCCGGTCCGCTGGCTGCGTTGTCTCGAGGAGCTCAAGAAGAGCATGCGCCAAAAACATGAGTTCATGAAACAAAAGTCCTCGTTGAAGACCAAATAACAATATCAGGAGAACAGACGAGTCTGTGTTTCACGTGATCACAACAGTGAGCGTAAAGAGGCTTTAAACTGTTACGAGCACAAACTCAATAAAGTTTTCCTGTCCATGTGTCTGTGAAAGTCTGTAGTGAACAGTCTGCTGTGTCCAAATATCAAAGAAACTTTACGTTATCTGATCTATACAAAGTCCGTGCGGAGTGATTTTACTTTGTAAATCTGGACATAGTTCACTTTCTTTTTCCTGTTTGGTGCGTTTTGATTGGCGGAGATTGACTTGGCCGGACTCGGGCGGAGAAGAAAATAGCCTTGATCTGTATTTTGGTTGTACGGCGACGGAGTGACGGAGCTGAGGCAGTAGATACGGAGGATGTGGAACGGTCTTCATTCATTAAAACAGCTGCCCAGTTGATCCGGCAGTCGGAACGAAGCGGAAATGCATGTAGTGGGATAAGCCCGTTAGAAAAATAGCCTTCCAAAACCAAGTTTGTGAGGCGGGCAGACACTGTGTGATGTTTTCAGTGGTGGATATGAAGCGCCTGCTCAGACTGTACGAGAGAATCGCTTAGGTCAAAAGTTACAGCTCATGACTCATGTCCTCACACTACACGGCCAGATGGTCTTATGTGATCTGAGTCTCACATTGAATGTCGACTCACAGCACGTCAGACTCCTATATCTGGAAGCACAACATAAAAGGTGGAGGAGAAGAAAAAGTATCTGGAAATGGAGATTTGTTTGTTTACCCATGTTTAAGAACAATCATTGTTTGCTCATGGGCAGTGTGAGAGCTCGTGGCAATGCTTCTACAGTGCGACGACACCACAAGGAGTCACCAGAATTTCAAACAAATTCGATTTTCTTGTGATCCTATGATTGTTGATTTAAAGCTGGTTGTGAGGTGTTAATCACTTCTCGTTATCCCATGTTCACTACATGATGAATGACACACTGAAAATTATCGCACAAGGGAAAAATTGTCTCAAAATGGATCAAAAATTGCCGTGTGTTTAGATAGACTTTTGTTGCTCGATACAGTACTGTTAGTTTTGTCATATAGCAGTGTTTTTAACCTGTCTAGAAACAACAGAAATGATCTTCTTTGTTATAATCTGACATATTTACACTGTACCTTCCATGTGCTAATCAATCAAATAATAAAAACAACCTTATCTGCTCATTACACCACACACATACATTACAATGCATTAACCTGGTTACAGCTGTCACCAAGTACAACGTGACACGCGGAGATCATTTGTCTCGATAGATAATTAGCAAAATCAATACTAATCAAAGCGTCCGTGGCTCATTTTCAAAGCAGTGATGTAGTGTTGTGCGGCTCTTAACACTTCCTGTTTACAAGTCTGAAAAATAGCTTTGTGATGTAAATGATCGTTAAAGCGAGTTAAGGAAATGAGAGTTTAAGTGTGTCACCTGTCAACGAGAGAAGTATTGATTAGAGAAGGTCAGATAAACTAGTGATCAATGATAAATAGTGAAGGAAAAGGACAAAACAGAAGACCAGAGTCAGGACTAAACGTGGACCAGAGTCAGGACTAAACGTGGACCAGAGTCAGGACTAAACGTGGAACAGAGTCAGGTCTAAACATGGACCAGAGTCAGGACTAAACGTGGACAAGAGTCTGGGCTAAACACGGACTAGAGTCGGGACTAAACATTGACCAGAGTCAGGACTAAACGTGGACCAGAGTCAGGACTAAACGTGGACCAGAGTCAGGACTAAACGTGGGCCAGAGTCTGGGCTAAACATTGACCAGAGTCAGACTAAACGTGGACCAGAGTCAGGACTAAACATTGACCAGAGTCAGGACTAAACGTGGACCAGAGTCAGGACTAAACGTGGACCAGACTCAGGAGTAAACGTGGACCAGAGTCAGGACTAAACACGACCAGAGTAGGACTAAACGTGGACCAGACTCAGGAGTAAACGTGACCAGAGTCAGGACAAACGCGGACCAGAGTCAGACTAAACATTGACCAGAGTCAGGACTAAACGTGGACCAGAGTCAGGACTAAACGTGGACCAGACTCAGGAGTAAACGTGGACAGAGTCAGACTAAACGTGGACCAGAGTCAGGATAACGTGGACCAGAGTCAGGACTAAACGTGGACCAGAGTCAGGACTAAACATGACCAGAGTCAGGACTAAACATTGACCAGAGTCAGGACTAAACGTGGACCAGAGTCAGGACTAAACGCGGACCAGAGTCAGGACTAAACGTGGACCAGAGTCAGGACTAAACACGGACCAGAGTCAGGACTAAACATTGACCAGAGTCAGGACTAAACGTGGACCAGAGTCAGGACTAAACGCGACCAGAGTCAGGACTAAACGTGGACCAGAGTCAGGACTAAATGTGGACCAGAGTCAGGACTAAACGTGGACAAGAGGCAGGACTAAACGTGGACCAGACTCAGGAGTAAATGTGGACCAGAGGCAGGACTAAACGTGGACCAGACTCAGGAGTAAATGTGGACCAGAGTCAGACTAAACGCGGACCAGAGTCAGGACTAAACGTGGACCAGAGTCAGGACTAAACGTGGACAAGAGGCAGGACTAAACGTGGACCAGAGTCAGGACTAAAACGTGGACCAGAGTCAGGACTAAACGTGGACCAGAGTCAGGACTAAACGTGGACCAGAGTCGGACTAAACGTGGACCAGGTCGGGACTAAACGTGGACCAGAGTCGGACTAACGTGGACCAGAGTCAGGACTAAACGTGGACCAGAGTCAGGACTAAACGTGGACCAGAGTCAGGACTAAACGTGGACCAGAGTCAGGACTAAACGTGGACCAGAGTCAGGACTAACGTGGACCAGAGTCAGGACTAAAAGACCGTCGGACTCAGAGTCAGGACTAAACGCGGACCAGAGTCAGGACTAAACGCGGACCAGAGTCAGGACTAAACGCGGACCAGAGTCAGGACTAAACGCGGACCAGAGTCAGGACTAACGCGGACCAGAGTCAGGACTAAACGTGGACTGTATTTGTCCAGAATGACGGATCACTGAGTCAGCGATGACCTGTTCACTTGGATGAGTCTGATGTAAAATGAACTGGAGTAATGTTACAAATGCATTACAATGTGACATGATACTTTTCAAGGGCAGAAGAAAGTCAGACCAAGACCAAGACCAGACCAAGTCAGAGCAGGTTTTGACAAATCATCAAACAAAAACGAAAAACCACAAGACTATACTAATAATAAAGCAAACAAACTCACATTAACATAAGACAACATGCTTAATTTTTAGACATCTTAACTTACAACAGCAGTCTAAAGCAGGGCTCATCCAGAAACATCCAGTGATATTCTGTGAAACTGGAGCTTCATATTGGTCCTTGTTTTGTACAAATCTGTCTTATATCCATGAGAAAAGGTCCGAAATATACAGTGAAATGAAACGCAAAAATCGCAGCGAAAATCACACCACAAAATCACGCCAAACGGCCTCAAGTGATGTTTACAGCTTTTGCTTTTGCATGAATGTGACATAAAACAGAAAGCTATACAGTGACATGTCAAAGTTTGTGGCATCAGCCGTGTTTCTCTGCTCTGATTACACAGGACCGTCCTGTCAGGTTGAGTCAGTCTGACTGACACACCTAAGAGTTTTACAGGGGCGGAGCTAAGGGGGGCTGGGGTCCCCTAAATCTGATCTCCAAAGAGGGGGCCTACTAGATTTTATTTTATTTTGTTTAAGCTGCTTGTGTCTTTATGATATAGTAAAATTACATCACATATTTAGAATATCACATTTAAAACTCCTCAAAATACAGGAAATTTAATTCAATTCTTCTGGGGGAGGGCCCTCAGACCCCCCTGAATTACGACACCTTGTTATTTCGAATAATATATTTGTAATACAGCTCTTATGGATCTAAGGATCTGTTTAAAATGTAATTAAATAAAAATGAGTTTCGTCCCTGTCATGGATGACAGCTGAAAATTTTGTCTGTTGGTCTCTGATTACAGTATATTAGGTAATATTTTAAACATTTTGACTTCAGAGTGTGACTATTTTAATGACATTTATACACCTCGAAAAGCAAAAGCGTCAAACAGTAGATACAGTCAACAAATGCAGAAAAAAAAATAAAAAATTCTTTGCTAATACTCACTCTTTGTTAAAAAAACAGAACAGCGAATGCAGACTTAATGATACATATTGTACCAAATACTGACCCAAAAACACGGAGATGATTAAAGTTATCCAACACCCAAGATTGTAAATAAATCCAACAAGGCTAACGGCACGTTTGAGCTAAATGCTAACGTGATGCTAGCTTATTTACTTTACTGACATAAATGAACAAACTACAATTTACTGATATAAAACTAAGATAAATATTTACTACAGGCTATTTCACACTAAACAAAGACTTAAGCCTAAATCCTATTAAAGTGAAAGGTTCTGATCTGGATCTGTGTTTGGAGGCTAAACAAAGTGTGAAAAACAGAAGCAGACACGTTGCCCTCTCGTCGCAGGAAGTCGGCGGACCACAGACGCTGCAGCCGACTGTAACGTTTCCGCTGTTTCCCGGCAAAGACCCAAACCTAAAAACAACCCCGAGAACTCGTCTTATCAATTCCACCGAGTCAAATTTAACCACTGGCACGTTTCAGTATGTAAACAAGGCTAATGCTAAGGCTAAAACAGCTGCTGGAAGGTTCTGAGCGGGTTAAAATGGGTCAAAGCAGCAGGGTTAGCATCATTTATTTAAACAATTCAACACTCAACTGTTAGATAAATAGTCACGATAGGGCTGTAACTGGTCTGAAGAACTGAACTACAGGAATAATTCAGAAGCAGGACAAACATGAACTAGAATAAACAAAAAATTATCTTAACGACAGTAATGTATTTAGGGCTGTAGTCAACCAAAGAAATTCTTGGTCGACTAAAGACATGTCCCATCGACCGATTAGTCGACTAAAAAGGGGGCGTGGCTAAAGCTCTGAAGCTAAAAAAATATAGTTTGATCTGACAATTTATCTGACGCAAAAAGCAAAAGTGCAATGGAGTTCATGCAAAAACAACAATTTACACAGAGAATGAATATGACACTGTGTGTTTATATCAAAAAAGGCAGAGTTTAGATTCTGGGCCCGAGCCCGTGCAGGCCCGACAACTACGTGAGAAATGTGGGCCGGTCGGTTCGGGCCAAGACGCAGAGCCGCACTGAACACGTGCGCTTCGCGGATGATTGACAGCCGCGTCAGAACACAGCACAAAACCACCGCAGTGATTAAAAAAAAAGTGTTTAAGTGGCCAACTATACGGCGCGAGACTGAGGAGAAAGAGAGAGAGAGAGAAGAGAGAGAGAGAGAGAGGAGAGAGAGAGAGAGAGAGAGAGAGAAGTGGAGGAAGCGCGTTTAGCGGCGAGACACACTTACATTAAACACGTTGATCATAAGAAGCTTTTTCTGTCATTAAAATGCCACAGTTCAGTGAGTGGGGGGGCGGGCTCTCTTCGGGCTCGGGCTTAGGCACAGGTTCCGGTCGTGTTCGGATACGACGTGCGCGGCTCGGGCTGGGTCGACTCATAAAATTTTGGTCGACTAAAGCCCCATCGACCGATTAATCGACTAAACGACTAAAGAACTACAGCCCTAAATGTATTGTTAATTAACTACATTCAAAGTCAATTTCGGGCAATATGTGTGCTATAAATTAAAACCCAATCATCAATCTCACCCAAGTAACGACCAAAACAGTATTAAATGAAGCTTAAATAGCAATGTTTATTGTTCTGAGTAGTTTTTGTTGGTAATTTTAATGCAAAATGAGAAAATTAGATTAAGTTTCAAGTCAGAATTCACAAGCTGAATGTCTCACTGCAAGCCCGATTTCATTTCTGCTATAGTTTTGAGATCAGCCTAAACTGCCTGAACAAAACTGTGAGCTCATCCCAAACACTTGCTATTAAACCCCTCCTTTCACCGTCTCCTGTGCTTCTCCAGCAGTCAGTTGTGTTTCAAACGTATTTGTGGGTGGAGTTTAGTTGTCTGGTAAATCCAGACGACGCATAAAAATATATGTTCTGGCCATCGTGTCCTTCTTTTGAATTCCAGTGGGCGTGACTGACAGATGACTTGGCCAATCAGGGACTTGCACTGTCTCCTGTATGAAAACCAACATGGCTGCTTACGATGAAAAAAATACATGAGAAATATGGTAAAAATATCACGTGGAACTGGAAACCTCTGTGGATTTCTTCAGAATTAATGAGCAAAGCAAAAAACATCGGAGCGGCTCATCACTAAGACGATAGGCTTTTCACTGCCAACAAAAAGGGAAAGACATGCGCAAGGCACAAAGTTGATCAAAACTTATAAAACCTGATTAAAATGCCTTTCAACATCCTTGTCCAATCAGAAGAGCCTGTTTTCAGCTGCTGATAAGTAGTCCCGCCTCTTTTGGTGCGATCTCAGGCTGGCTTAAAATTTCACCCGCCGCTTCCATTGAATCTAATGTAAGAGCATTTTATTTCTTTATTTTTTTCTAAGTTTCAACCCTGCAATGCAAACTAATGGGACTTTGGAGTGCATGCACCGACGCTGCAAGGCACGTTCATGTGTCAGTCAAGCAGCTAAGACAGCACGGCTCGTGATTCGACTCTGAAAACTTGTCAGTCAAAAATGCTCTTTTTAACAGCTACGACCCCCGAGACCAAATTTAACATGAGACAAGTTACAACAAAAGGTGGGAAAATGCATAATCGGGTATTTTACAAAGTTGGACTCAGAGTTGTGTATTTTAGGAGATTAGGGACTTAGCATCACTTTAAATCTGTACTGTTCTGTACTTTTCTGGAGGATATCTCACATTCTATAGTTAGTTGTTTGGTCTCAATAATTGTGATGAATCACTAAGTTGTGATGTAGGTCTGGGCAATATCATGATTAAAATCGTATCGTGAGCTCATCTCTGTGACAATCTGCTTTTTTGAAGAAATCATCATATAATTGTTTTCCATTTCTCTGTTTGTTGCATCTTGCTGCCCAAATACAGACTATTTTTCCTACCTGCTTCTTTTATTGCCCAGCCTTTTACCTGCTCTAGAGAAAAAAGACAATCTATGTCATCTTGCAACATCGCCCACTTCTGATGCTTTTCATTCAACAATCATAAAAACATCTTCTGATCTTGTCTCATTCCAACATAACAGAAGAACTCTCCTCTGAACCAGACATGTCCCTGTGTGACGACGGCGCTCTGCTGACTCTGTATCGTCTTCCAGCTCTGATTCGATTACAGGAGCAGAGCAGTCTTTCCCCGCAAACCGAATCAGGTGAGGGGTTACTCCACAGACGCGCGCAGACGGACGGCGAACAGGGAAACACCGGGAGAAACAGGCGTCCTAATAAAGTGACCCGCAGTGGTGTAGAGTAGCGCTAACGTTAGCATCCTCGGGCTAAAGGAGAGAGACAGCAGAGGCTTAGGTTTCAAGATCAATGGAAATGGAGTCAAGACTGAGAGAAGAAAAATACACAGCAGAACATGACTGAAATAAAGATTTGTATTTGTCTGTATTAGTTAAAATGGCCAGAGTTATGGCTTCACATATAATACCACAATTTTTACATGACTTGTTGACAAAATGCCATTTTCTTTTTCCTCAACCACACAATCACTTGCTTATAATAATTTAATATTACGCTTGGTTTAAGAAAATTTAGTTAAGTTTTAAGAAAATCGAGTTATGACACAAATAAAATGTTTTTAAAGTAGACCGATATATCGACTGACCGATTTTGGGACCGATATTTAGATTTTTTTGGTATATTGACCATATCAGCCTCAATTTTGGCCGATATCTGATCAGGCAGTCGTTTCGGCTTTTCCTCGATGGGAAAGCTGGACAGTGATCAGCTATCTGCAGTTTTGATTTCATCCTTAACATGTCTTTGTTCTTGTTCTATGACTTTGGCTGCAGCACAAGTTTTAAAAAGAGCTAGTTTGTTCGTCATTATAAACAATATGAGTGTCTTTCATGAGGCTATAAAATGATTGTTTCTTGGGCCAAAATGCAATGGAGCGTCATTACATTGTGTGAAAGAGACGCACATGTACTATGGTGAATAATAGTTGAGGTTTAAGGTTTTTTTGGTTATACTTTCTCACCCCAGCTTTTAACACTAAAATAAAAACATTTTTTAGGTCGATCTCTAAACCTTTTGAAGTGCCTATGTCATGTTGAACTACAAATTTTTTCTCTAGAAACAAACATGAGCGGTCATCCTCCAGGACAATATTGTGGTCATGCAAGCTCAATCAAAGTAAAGATGTAGAAATGTATTATTTTTTAGTGCAACAAAGAAATCTAAATGACAAAAACATGCTTTTATTCAAGTCTCTTATTGGATTAAACAGTTAGTTGCGATTGATTGATTAACTTGTTGCAGCCCTATTGGAAACCAAAAATGGCTCAGATACCCCATCCTTAGGTTCAACACTACTGTCCATTTCTTCCTTTTCCATTGAGCTTCTGCGTTTCATTCACTGGTGTTTCTCACTCGGCTCCATTAAGACAAAGACAGAGGCACCAGACTTCAGGCGCAGCAGCGATAATGGATCCTGATGTTATTACGGTTCAATAAAAGCTCCTAAAGTCCATCCACTCGTCCACAAATAAACCAGCGACTGTTCATTACATCGGGCGCATGGAGAAGAAGAAGAAGAAGAAGGTTACCGTTTTGGAAATACTGCAGACTAAACTCAATAGAATCAGTCAACATAAGGCTAAGTAAGGTGGCGCGTTTTGGGAGTTCACCTCATCTGCCCTGGGACGAAAAGACAGGTATCAATCAGAGCTGTCTAAAATGAATGACATGAAAGGCAACCAAAATGACAGTGGAGAAAAACATGGCTTAACAGATAGAGCTGCAGTGATTAACCCCTAAATCTCACGTGTCCACCAAAGCATAAAGTGGGCTGCTTTGACTGTTACTCTGAGCCAATGCAATACTAGAACTGATTAATTTCCCCCATAATTATAATAACATGTGTATACAGTACATATATATTCCAGTTGGTTGTAAAAACACCAGCTTGGAAGGGATATTGAAGCAACCAAAACATGAAAATGCATGTTTTATTTCTTGTAAGACAGTTTGACACAGTTGGAACATATTTGGATAGCTTGTTCCAGCTTGTTCCAAATGTACCTTTTTATATAAAAACACCAACATCTCCAAAACACTTAATGCTGGATGACTGAAACTTTACACAGTTGTTGTCAACAAGATAAACATCAAGTGTGGTGCATGTCAGAAACATACAATGAAGTATGTCTTGTTGAAAATATTTAGGCGAGTTTTTTTTTGAGCTTGTATAGTGAATTTGTTTTAAGCACTGACAGCCTATGTGCATATCTCCAGAAACTAGAAGGCCTGCACTTTATAATAATCATGTATCACATCAGCATATGGACTGTAAACTCTTCTTTTAATAAGCAATATCATTTGTGTATGCCAAGCGATTGTCCACAGCAGGCAACAATGAACAGGGTAGTATAGAGTTAATGATCTAATCATTTGATAATCACATTTGTTAACTGGATTATCATGGAGTTTTTAATATCGGGATACAGTATTGCTGCTTGTATCTGTTCCAAATTAGCCCCAGTGGCCGCTCCATTGTTACTGCAGCGGGAAAATCCCTCTACAGACTAGAAAGCATTTTTTCACCGCAAAAACAAACTGCTCGTGTTCAGCAAAAAGCATCTACAGCTTTAAAAACGGTCGGTTCATGTATCCATCCTTACCAATTTTCCCCTTTAATTTTGTATAAAAGTACTGCTGCTTGCTCTGTAATTCCAGCTCTGATTGGTCAGAACATTCAGGCTCGCATTGTCCTGCTCGTCGCACAAAGAATTATGGGGAAACACAATTGCCATGCCAGCATAGCAAGGTTAACGCTAACGGTCAATATGGCAACGAACAACAGTGAGCAAATTTGATCATCTGGGCTTGCTATCATAACTCACTGTTCACTCTTTATGCCGAAATGTCTTTTAAATGTTAAATCGAAGCAGTGAAAACCCCATAGAAATGAACTAAACATGAGGTGAACATTGCAACTGATGCTACAAAACACGTAACCTCTTCATAAACTATAAAAACAACTTTACTGCTCTATAATACTGGAAACACGAACTGGTACTGAGCGTGTTTTCTGCATCAAAGTACAGAGAAATCTCCCATCAGACATGAAAACAACATTAACCCTGGATGACTCTTCTAATTGATTCTCCATCACTGGCTCTGCAACATAAATACATTTATCTGGACCAACATTTAACAGCAAAACATCCAGATCGAGATGGAAGCAAAAACAAGGTAGGGCCTAAAACAAACCCCTGTGGAACTCCCAGCAACAGTTAAGAAAGATACTGACTTTAATACAAAACCAACTCGAACAAAACTTGAATGAAACTACAAAAGCTCCATGGCAACGAGACAAACCGAAAGCAGAAGAGAAAGAGAAAGAGGAGAGGAACCAGCTCTTACCTTGTTGTTGACATAATCCTGTGAAGCAGCCACATCAGACATGAAACACAGAAACAGACAAGATTAACGACTCCACAACAACGCTGAATCATGCTGACGGACAATTGAATACTCCGTTGATTATCATTAAGGCTGCAACAAATGATCATTTTGGTAATCGATTAGTTGGCCAATTATTCTATCAATGAACTGATTAGTTGCTTAGTTGAGATTTTTGCACAAGCTGATCGACGTAAAGCTGAAATAATGTCGCTTGAGGTGTATTTTTAGGGTTTCTGCAGTGAGAAGTCTTTTAAAAGAAGACCTTTTTAAGACCACAAAACACAAAATTAAAGCCCATTTGCAATATAGTATAATTTTGGTACAATTAAGAAAATCAAATGAATGAACAAAAAAGAATGTGTTAAGCAAACGAGCATTCCATTTATTCTGTGTCAACCAAATAAGAGCCGAAGAAACACACCATTGTGTTATATTTTCCGGCAAAGCTGCAGTAGTGTGAAATAGATCGATAATTTCAACCCCTGTACAATGTACAATCAATCATTCCAAATACTTTTTTTATTAAACATTTTGCTTTTATTAAACTATTTTTGATTAAGATCGGGATTATTCTAAAACTCATCAGAAAATATCGGAGTTTGTCCCGTTAATGTGATTTTTTATGGAAGCTTGTTCAATTGAGTATTTAGTTTTGATACCAGTTTTAGTGTGATTAGAATCTGATTTTTGATACTTTTGACTAGGGTTGGGAATCTCTGGGTGTCTCACGATTCGATTCGATTTAGATTCAGAGGCAAACGAGCCAATGTGGGTCCGATGCATCAATGCACCTTTATGTTTTTCAGTGTACTGTTCAATAAAAAAGCACCCATGACCCAATTACAGTGGCCAACACATGCGCGCATGCAAGTGACAGCGCACTAGAAGTGCATCAGGCAGGAATTCCTTCTTGTCCCCAGTGGACTAAGTGCTATTTGTTACCAGAAGCAGAAACAGGAGGTCAATTTGGAAGCTGACCAAATTCGAACTCTCTCAAAATTACAAGGCATCAAGAGACATGCCTTTAAATCCTCTTCATACACATCATTGGTTCGACAGGGAGAGCCGCAAGACTGTTGCCTGCCCTTACTCACGCGTCAGCGCGAGCGCATATGTGTTTAACCCATCAAGTTAGCAAGACAGACAGTGTTAATTATTATAAGAAGTTCTTTTAACCATGATCGCTTGAAAAGCAAACATTGATGTTTAGTTAGTTGAAGCCTGTAGTGACAAAAGTAGCGGCGAATAACCCGGAGTTTATACATTTTTGGACTGTAATGTGCAAATGCACTGTCATTTAAATTTCCTCTAAAAATCTATTTTCAACTGTTCTAAATTGATTCAGAATTGTTTTACAAGAATCGACAATGCATCTGAATAACAATTATATTTCCCATCCCTACTTTCAACAAACCTAAAATCTCCATGACGTTATCAAGCGGCGTTACCTCAGCTGCCTTTGCCAAAAATCTTGTCTTCAAGTCACTTTTGCATTCTAAACAACTAATCGATTACCAAAATAATCGTGAGTTGCAGCCCTAAAGGACACATATTATGCAAAATGCTCTATTTATTCTAGTTCGAACATTGCTTCTTGTTCCTCATCAAAAACAGCTAGAGTTCTGTCTGTAACATTCTGTTCTTTCCCTATGAGCCATTCACAGTCAATAAAAGAACATCAGTGTATAATCTCTATTCATCAGACGGTATCTGTGTGAGCTTTAGTTTGAATAATGTGACTTTTGTAGCTGTTGTTTTGTTGCTGTGGATGAGTAGTGGGACAATCGTGCAGAAGCGTGGCGCTGAGTGATTAGCTCAAACCGTAACTGTCACATCGGAGTTTCTGTTTTTATCAGATGGAGGGAAACTTGAGTCAGAGAAAAAGGAAACTCCCCAAAACAAGGCAACATCCAGGCTGCAGCAACTTCAGAATTTAGCTGTTTATGTGGCAAAAGTCTGGTCAACATGACATGCCAATACTGTGAAAAATAATGTTTAGTAGGGATGGGACGATTCACCCAAGTCACGATTCGCTTTAAACCAAGAGAATATTATAATTTGGTTTGAAGTTAGGCCAGAACAGAGAGCTACATTTTGAACATTTCTTTCAAAAAACACTGGATTAAAAGTTTACATAAGAGTTTTCCACCTTCTAAGTAAGAGTTAATCAAGGTTTATAAAATAAAAAAGGTTTTGATAGCCAACTTAAAATAGATCAAATAATAATAATCTGCTTTAGATCTTGTACATCTGCGCGTGTTTTCAGGTACTTTTGTTTCAGGTCGTTTCCTGTGAGACGACGTGAACCTCACCATTTCCTGTCTGCTCGGTCACACTGTACCTAATGTCTGTCAGAATCTATGTCAGTTACTTTTATATACATGACAGTGCAGCTGTAACAAGATGAATTTAATCTTTTCAATCTGACTAAACTTGTTAGGTCTTAAAATATCACGTGGGCAGCTTGTGTTGCAAAAAAAATAAAATGCTAGTAAAAATTATTATTTTCATTAGTAGTAGTAGCAGCAGAAGTGGTAGTATTAGTAAAAGTAGTAGCAGTAGTAGTAATTCAAATATTAGCATAAGTAGCAATAGTAGTAGCAGCCATAGTAATAATAATTAAGACGAAGTAGTAATTGTAGTAATGTTAACAGACCTAGTGGAAGTAATAGTAGTAGTATTAGATTTTATGTTTTTATCCTTATTTATTTTAAACTGAGTGAATGGATTCCTGATTGTGTCTTGAAAGGTAGAAAGGCACTATATAAATAGAGACCATTCACCATTAATAGTAGCAGAAGTAGTAGTAGTAATACTAGCGGAAGTAATAATAGTAGTAGAAACAGTAATAGTAGTGGCAGTAATAATTGTAGTAGTAATAATAATAGTAGTGATACTACTAACAGTAGTAGCAACAATAGTGTTGGTAGTAATAATAGTAACAATAGTAAAAGTAAAGTAGAAGTTGTAGTAAAAACAAACAATAATACAGAAAAAGTAATTGTAGTGATTCTAGACCTAGTAGTAAATGTTGTAATAGTAATAGAAATAATAATAGTAGTAGTAACAGTAATAATAGTGACAGTAGTAACAGTAGTAATAATATTTGTAGTAATAGTACCAGCCATAGCACCAAAAATGGTAGTAGTAATAATAATAGTAGCAGCAGTAGAAATATTAATAAATCCAAAAAAAAAATTGTAATAATAATATGTCAGACTTCGTAGAAGTAATAGTAGTAGTATTAGTAACAGTAATAGTAGTAGTAGTAGTAATAGTAGTAGTAGTAGTAGGAGTAGTAGTAGTAGTAGTAGTAGGAGTAGGAGTAGTAGTAGTAGTAATACTACTAGCAGAAGTAATAATAGTAGTAGTAACAGTAATAATAGTGGCAGTAGTAACGGTATTAATAACAATAGTTGTAGGAGTTAGTTGTAGTTGTAATAGTAGTAGCATTAGAAATAATAATAACAATAGCAGAAGCAGTAATAGCAGCAGCAGTAGTAATAATAATAGCACGTGTAGTAGTAATAGTAGTAGCATAAGTAGTAATAATAACAATTAAATAGTGGTAGTAGTAGTAACAGTAGTGGCAGAAGTTATTGTAATAATAGTAGTAGAAGTAGTAATACTGGTTGTTATTATATTCGTAGCAGCAGCAGCAGCAGCAGTATAATCATAGTTCCTTTATTTGTTCCTTTTTCCCCCTTACTTTTTTATTAAATATGAAATAACCAGTCACTGTTGCATGTTGTAGCGACATCAGACTTGTTTTCTTTTCGCCGTCAGAAGCAGGAAGGAAAAGGAGTTATGTGAGCTATTGTTACCCAACGCTTCAGCTTCCACGACACGAAGAACATTTTGTTTTCAAACAACAGCACATTCAGGTCGTGGTTTTGATAAGACTTACACTTACACCCATTTAAAATACATTTGAATCTGAAGTTTGAAACAAGCTGTGGCTAATGCTAAGATATGTTCTAATCTAAAAATGTCTTGTGCAGAGGAAATGAATCAGTTCTTTGTTAAATGTAGCTCCCAAACACACAGCCTCCTCTCTTTGGTCCTTTTGTCGCATCATGTGAAAAAGTCAATCATGTGGGCCAACAGAAGGATCTTTAGTCAGACTCAAGTTTCCTCTTAAAACCAATACTTTAAGCTCTGGTACTTAAGGTAGAATGTCATAATTATTTTATGTCTAATGTGTCTAATGTGCTCAGGCTTAAGCTAACTTTCGATCAATTTTGTGTTTACAAGGAAATATAACAACTTTTAGATCATATTGTGAATGTTGTTTTGAAAATAGACAAAAATTAAATACCAACTAGACTGTTTATGGGATAATGCTACAAAGAGAGGCAAAAATGTAATATTTTCCTTCAGTTTCAAATGTTGTTAATTTTGCGTTAGCCAGCTATTTTACTAAGATGATAAGGATTTGAAAAAAAAAAAGCAAAACTGACATTTTATTCTGACTTCATTTAAAGGCGGGGTAGCTGATTTTCACACTGGAAACATGATTTAAGTTTCAATCATGTTGGCAGTGTTCTTTCAACCAGGGCTGGGTCATTCATTGAAAAATAAAACTGAACCAAATTGTCAATTATTTGGTGGTGTTTTTGGAATCGAAAGATCGAAAACCAATCTTTTGTCAGTAAATATGTGTAGTTTGGATCAAAAGTCAAACTTTGAGGCAGAATATTGATGTATTGTTTCAAAAAAAAAAAAAAAAAAATCGAAAAAAATTTGTTTTGTTTAGGTTCAAAAATGACATTTTTCATTTGTTTTCGAAAAGGTTAAACAAAATCGAATTGAAATCAATAATAAGAAAAAAAATCGTGATTACCGTAATTTCTGGATTATAAGCCGCTACTTTTTTCTTGAGCTTGAAACTATGCGGCTTATAAGGCAATGCAGCAAAATTATAGATTCTCATAGACTTACTATTAACAAGTGCGGCTTATATATGTACTTTATCATTTTTCTATACTTAAATCTAGTGGGTGCGGCTTATATTCAGGTGTGCTCAATAGGGCAGAAATTACAGTATATGTTTCCCCAGGTTGAACAGCCCTAGTTTCATCACATGGTTAATATTGACGGATTCATTTTTGTTGTATATTATTTTTTACAAACAACAAAGTGAAACTGAAGAGGACAACCCAAGCACAGCCAATCAGAGCGCTGCATTCAGCTCCTGCTAAGAACTAAAATTCGTTATTATTCAATTCAGACCGTACTCAATGATCTTATGTTTCCACAAAGTTTTGCATTACTTTCTAGTGTAAAACATAAAGTTTTCTTAACAAAACTCTGAGTTTAAATCAGACATTTGATTAGCTTTTGCACCGCCCCCTTTTAAGTGATTAATCAAACCAAGATCGGATCGTGGCACTTCAACTAATGTGCTGAGAGACATGTTTGAACTATAGAAGTTATGCACTGACATAATTTTATTCCAAAATGCTTAGCAACTTTAGAATGAGTGGCATTTATTCAATATATTTCGTTGTCGTCATGATGATTTAGGACATTTTAACTGCAACAAATGGACTCAAAAACATCTTTTTTAAGAAGAAAAAGTTACTGTAATAAGTTCAACTGTGTGTGATTTCAATGTCTGATAAATGTGAGAAGCTAAAGTCTTGTTGTTTCTCTGCTTTGCTACAACTGTTGACTTGATTTTCTCTTTTTACATGTCAGTTACAAACCCAGTGCTCAGTAGACTTGTGGTGGGTTGAATTTGTTATCAAACTGTAGTTTATTTTTCCTGTTTTAGCTGTTTATTGAACTGTTACAAGAGAAAATGTCCTTTCTCTCCATTAACTTTCTCAGCATGATAATTTAGAACGATGTGATGTCACCTGCACAACCTCTATTGTAATCAGGATATGTAAGCAATAGGTCTCCCTTAACCTATGAGAAACTAAAATCACTTAAATGTGGGATGTTTGCTCAGTGTTTGCTTTACCGTGCTGTACGAGTGGGTCTCCGGGCCGTCGGTGATGAGCTCTCTCTCGCCTTTAGGGTTGATTCTTCTGAACCTTCTCCTGGAGCCTCTCTGGGACTCTTTTCTCTGGAGAAGGATTCGTCCGCCTCGCTGCCGTTCTCCACCTGCAGGGGGCGCATCACACACAGCTCAGATCAGCGGCTAAACTATTTATTATAAAACGGTTTTATTACTTTGGTGTGATGGTCGTGTGGTAACAAGTTCAGTAGTTTCTGATGATTAAACTTACAAGAAGTGAAGCTGAGTTGTAAAAGAAAATCCTTGAGCTTATGTCATAAAAAACTAATCAAAACAAACAAAAAACACAAAAAATGTTAAAGAGCCGGTGACAGGTTTTTACGATTTCCTAATTTAACCTTTTGGTAAATTAATACTTGTTGTAAGTATAATTACAGTATATGTTTGAATGAAATAACAGGTTCATGACAGAAAGACTGCATCCTTTTAATATGCAAACAAATATGTACAAATGAACTGCACAAATTTAAAATATATATGAGTTTTGACCTACTGTATTTCATGGTTGCTAGGCAACTTAATAGAGTTATGTAATCATTTATCAACAAGAAGCAAATATTTAATTCAATTTTTTTAAGAATTAAAAATTTGCTTCTTAAATTAGGATGCACTTTGTAAAACATTTAGTTTCACCTTAATTAACATTTTAAAGAAATTAAGTGCCTAAAGTGAATTTTATTTTCAATCTGAGGATTTCTATTTGTGACTAGACCTATTCACGTTTTGTTTTACAACACAGGTGTCAAACTCAAGGCCGGGGCCAGATGCGGCCCTCCACCTCATTTTATGCGGCCCTCGAGGTCTTATAATGTTTTCTTGAATTTTATTTAAGTGCCAGAAGTAATCTTTATGTCTTGACCTAATGAAACAATAGGTCTGAAACTTAAAGAGTATAAGTCATTTGTCAGACCAATGCAGATGTATATTCAGTTGTTGTCACTTAATAAATATACAGTAATCAAATACAACTATTATTTGTTGTATATCAAAGATTAGTAAGGTTAATTTCAGTTACAACCGGCCCTTGGAGAACAACCCCGCTGCCAATGTGGCCCTTTGTCAAAATGAGCTTGACACCCCTGTTTTACAACAACAAAAAAGTGTTAAGAGGTCGTCTGTCACAAGAGATCACAACATTCTACCGACAAATACAAGCAGATCGGAGGCAGCTAAAGTCAATGTTTAAAGGCAGTGTTTGTTGTATTACAAAAGGGTAAAAGGTGCAGTCCTTTAAAGAAATCAACACATTTTATATTATTGACTCTTGCCTCTGGTCATATGACATCATCACACTCATGTGAAACCAACCTGTATTAATTACGCTTGTTTACAATATGGCTGCCAGGTAACAGTTGTGAAATTACCTCTATCTTTGAGGTGGAATTGGCTCTGTGCATGGAACTTCAGTTGGCTTGTTTTTGTTCAAAATAGCTAACTTCTGTACATACGACCATTTCCTGTTAGCGTTAGCATTTAGATACAAACACGTCTCTTTTTAAACAAGTGTCTTTTGGGGTTTTTATCATTTTAAGCTGGTGCAGAGAAAACCTCATAGAAATGAACTGAACAGGAAATGCTTGCATGTACAGAAGTTAGCTATTTTGAACATAAACAACCTAACTGGAGTTCCACAACTGGCACAGAGCCAAGTGGACCATGCCTCTGGAGCAGTGACTCTACAGTGCAGGGTCAGAGACACATCTGTGAGGTTCTGGCTTTGGTTTGTCAGAACTGTAACTGGAAGTCTGGAAGAACTGATGAGTGCTCAAATAAAAATCTGTTTAAAAAAAAAGAATATTTTATGTATGTTTTTGTTGGTGGAGGAAACTGGAGTCTCCAGAGGAAACCACAAGGACAAACACACAAAGGCTCGGACCCAGTGACCTTCTGGTTGTGAGGCAAGAGTACTAACCACTCTGCCACTGTGCGTCACGTCTGCTGTTCATGTCCAATGTTTACTTCACTTTAGTAAATTCATTTTTCCATGTTCAATGTTCTGAATAGTGGTGGTTGTGTGAAACTATTTTGCTTTCACGTAACAAACAATGACAGATCTGTATATTTTCCAAAATATTCTCACAAACAGCATTTTTTTTCTGTTTAGTTATATTTGCAACTTGGCAATTAAGCTTGATTTTAGAGCTGGTATTGTTTAATTTTCAGCTCAATGAATAAGGGTTTAGATCTTTTGCTGGTGCTTGGTGTGAAAAGATTGAGAACCACAGATCTACAATATTTACAAGATGATAAATTAACAAAACAACCCACAATAAAACTGACTTGAATGGGACATAAATAAACCAGATGGATTCCCAGCACCTGTATCAACGTGGGCAGTTCAAGCTCCTCGTCGGAACACCAGCTTCTCCGGGAATCGCGCTGGCATCCTCTCTGCTTGGCCGCGCGGTAGTTCGAAGCCGGTTCCGACGTGCTTCTTCTCAACAAATCCGCCCTTTTGCGACTTTTGTGTTCCGTAATATCCGAGTCGAATTCCGTTTCGTCCAGCTTTTCCAATCCGATTTCCGATTTAGAAACTGTCGCCGTCTTCTGCTCCTCCAAAGGCTCCTGGTTAAACATCCAATTTTTCCAAAGCATGGAAAGCCGGTGCCAGCGCAGAACACTCATGATTCCGGCATTCAAAAGCAGGAAATACCAGCCCGAGTGTGAGAGGGAAATCCTTCAGTGGGATTTGAGAGAGAAGATCAAAGTTTTGTAAATCCAAAGAGGGAATCCGTCGCTCGGAATAAAAAACCGCATGGTCCAGAACGGATCGGGAACGAGAATAAAAGAATGTTCAGACGGAGTTGAGGAAAAGTTCATGAGCTCCACACGTAGCACAGTCACAGACTCACTCACATGGTCGACCGCGCTTTTCTCAAGGCTCCTCTCTCTCTCTCTCACTCACTCACCCCCCTCTTTCCTCTCTCTCTCTCTCTCTCTGTCTATCTATCTCACATACACACACAGTCTCTCTCTTTCCTCTCTGTGTTCTTTTTCTCTCTTCTTTCTCTATCTTTCCTCTCTAAATCCCTCTCTCTCTTTCTCTCCTCCTCTCTCTCCTCTATCTCTCTCTCCCCATCTCTTTTTTCTTTCTCCTCTCTCTGCCGCCTCTCTTCTCTCTTTCTCCTCTCTTTTCTCACTCTTTCCCCCACCTCTCCCTCTTCTCTCTCTCTTTTATTCTCTCTATCTTCTCTATTCTCGCTTCTCTCTTTCTCCTCTTTCTCTCTCTGTCTCTCCTCTCCCCCTTCTCTCCCTCCTCTCTCCTCTTTTTCCCTCTTCTCTCTCTCTCCCCCTCTCTCTTCTCTTTCTCCCTCTCTCTCACTCCTCTCTCTCTATTCTGTTTCTCCCTCTCTTTCTCTCTCTCCTCTCTTCTCTTCTCCCTCTCTCCCCCTTCTCTCTCTCTCCCTCTTTCTCTCTCTCTTCTCTTCTCCCTCTCTCTCTATTCTCTTTCTCCCTCTCCCTCCCCTTCTTCTCTCTCCCTCTTTCTCTCTCTCTCCCTCTTTCTCTCTCTTCTCCCTCTCTCTCTATTCTCTTTCTCCCTCTCCCTCCCCTTCTCTCTCTCTCCCTCTTTCTATCTCTCTCTTCTCCCTCTTTCTCTCTCTCTCTTCTCCCTCTCTCTCTATTCTCTTTCTCCCTCTCTCTACCCCTTCCTCTCTCTCCCTCTTTCTTTCTCTCTCTCTCTCTCATTCCCTCTCTCTCCTTCAGGCCTCTCTCCTTCCCTCTCTCTTCTCCCTCTTCCCTTTCCTTCTCTCTTTCTCTCTCAGCCCTTTCTCTCTCTCTCTCTCTCTCTCTCTCTCTCTCTCCTCTTCCTCCCTCAGCCCTCTCTCTCTTTCTCTCCCTCTCCCCCTCTCTCTCTTCTTTCTCTCTCCCTCCCTCAGCCCCCTCCCCCTCTCTCTCTCCCTCTCCCTTTCTCTCTCTCTCTCTCTGTCTCTCCCTTCCTCAGCCCGCCCTCCCTCCCTCTCTCTCTCTCTCCCTCCTCTCTCTCTCCCTTCCTCAGCCCTCCCTCCCTCCCTCTCTCTCTCTCTCTCTTCCCACTCTTTCCTGGAGGAAGCTGTAAACACACAAATATCTGGTCAGAAGCCGAAGGGAAAAAACAGGCCCAGATTCACTTCCCAGTTTAAAGCCCCGGGAGCGACTCTTGTGTGAGGAATGTCTCTGTTACTCACTCCTTCATCATCCAGTCACTACAAACTCATTACAACACCGGGATTCTGTTTAACTCTTCTAAACAGAGGAATTATGGGCGCTGTATCAGAATTATATCAGCTTTAAAACAAAATGGTTTGATTACATTCTTTTACAAAAGCCACATTATCTTCACCACAGTTAGTTTAATATTTTTTCAGACCTTTCAGAAGTAAAGTTATAAGGACAACTAACACTTGCAGTCTGGTATGAGCAGTAGATGTTATGCTAGGGTTTGGTGATATGGACAAAAATGTATATCTCGATATGCATTTACACACGTGGACAAAACTGTTGGTAGCCCTCAGTTAATGAAAGATAAATTCACTGAAATCTCTCAAAACATACAAAAGTAACAGATATATCTAAAAAATATTACAAGCCTGTATTATTTATATCAGGGGTCGGCAACCTTTTACGTTCAAAGAGCCATATTGGACCAAAAAAACAAAAACTAAATCTGTCTGGAGCCGCAAAAAAATGTAAAGCCTTGTATAAGCCTTACAGTTAATGGAACAGATGCTGTAAGTGTTTATATAAGCGTTGTCAACCTGTTATCAAAATAATAAGTCGGATACAAATGTAAAATGAGCTTTCATAATTACTATATTACCGTACTACAACTCGCTCTGCAGTGTAAGTGCACAAGCCAAAACACACATATTAGGAGGAAAAAACGTGTATAGGTCGCACCGGACAACAAGTGGCACTTTTTTGCGGGTAATTATTACATAAATTGACAGCATGAACATACGCAGGCGCGTTTATATCCCGCTCTGCTCGAGCCTTTTTGACACGGAGGCCAAGGACCGCTGACATGAGGCAAAACTACAAGATGCAGATCAAAATATGACTAAACTCTGCAAAAAGCAGCTTTTATATTATCACTCAATCATGTGTTCATTGGCGTTCAATGAGCGATGTGACTGGAAGCGCTTACCTGAGACAAAGTCCCACACGTCTCTTTCCGCTAAATCCAGCTGATTTTGCCCAAACTCCGTGTGTTATTTCCGTGCCTTCGAGCATAAAATACAGTCCTTCATTCATTCCTCGGTAAAGTTTTCCCCTGCGCTGCTTCTGTTGTTGATCTGCGAGTCCTCGATCGTCTGTGAACAGGGTTCAACGCTTTATCATCTCCCGGGTTGAAACAAAACTTACGCATTTGCAATGAAAGCAAATGATTCGGTCCAAAAACTGTTGAATCCTGTGTTCTATCGTTCTGTTTCCTTTTGGATCCATGGCCCTGACGTACCTGTCGTTTGGCTTGTTTACAACAGCCTCCCGCAGACCCACGGCGCTGAAGAAAAAACACGTGTCGCCCGGCTATGACGTAATTCTTCGTTGACAGAAATGTTGAAATTAAATATTTATTCTGCACATTTTTTACAGCATATAGGAAAACTTTAAGAGTGTTTGACATAATTTTCCTCCTACGAAAATTCTTAAATATATTTATATATGTTCACACAATTTTCCACTTTCATGTTTTTTGAACGGCCCCCAAGGAGCCACTAGGGGGGCGCTAAAGAGCCGCATGCAGCTCCGGAGCCGCAGGTTGCCGACCCCTGATTTATATAATAGGGTTTAGTGTCTTCTCCAGATTCATGTTTCAGCTCCTTCCACATGTTCAATGGGATTGAGATCTGGGTTCACAAAAGGCCACTTCAAAAAAAGTCCAGTGCTGACATTCTCAGGTGTTTTTGGCTGATCGGGGTCGTTCTCTTGGAAGACCCATGACCTGCGACTGAGACCAAGCTTTCTGACACTAGGCAGCACATTTCTCTCTAAAATGCCTTGATAGTAGGGCTGGGCGATATTGACAAAAACAAATATCTCGATTATTTTTTGGCATATCTCGATAACGATATTCTGGCGATAATTTGTTAGTCTAACATAAATGTATAAATGTGCTAAAATACTCCAATGAGCCAAAAAAAACAATGGTTGACTGATTGTTTTTATCGTGATTTTCACGTTTTGACTTACAAAATACAACAAAAAACGTAGCCCTTATTTCAAGAACATTTTTTAAAATAAATTGAAGTCAGTTTGTATTTTTCTCATTTCATGTAAAACAAGATTTTAGTTCAAACTAATAAAAAAAGACTCAAAACCTAAAAGACTCCTCATTCCAAGCACATATTTACTTATTTTCAAATTATTTGTTTGTATAAGTATCAAACAAATATTTGCCAAATTGCAGGAATCCTTCATTAAATCATAATTTTGCTGTTTTGTGAAGCGCTCTGAATTATTTATTGTACTAATTCTGATAGAAATATAAACTGGTTGCATCTACATCAGGGGTGCCCAAAGTGGGGCCCGGGGGCCAAATTCGGCCCGCCAGAGGGTTCAATTTGGCCCGCGAAGGGTTGTTTAGGTTTGTTAGGATTAACTGTTTGATTCAATTTTGTGCTGAAAAGACTGTCAAAGGACAAAATTCATGTGGAATCTCTTAAAATGTGTTAATAAAAGATATTTTAATCTTCATCTCTTCTCAAAATGTTTTTTAAATGCCAAACAAAATCATGTTTGGCCCTTGGCACTCTTCAATGCAATACATTTTGGCCCGCGAAGAAAAAATCAGCTAATTTTGGCCCACTAAGGAAATAAGTTTGGGCTCCCCTGATCTACATCGTTAGAAAGTTGATAGCATTATTTATTTAACTTTTATTAGAAATTTGTTCTTTTGTACCACATTTTTACTGCACGATATACTCGATATTCAATTTTTACATATCTTAGAAACAACATTCACGATATTATCTAAAATTCGATATATTGCACACCTCTACTTGATAGTCTTAAGATTTCATTGTATCTGCACAGATTCAAACACTAAAGCAGCCCCAGAACATAAGAGAGCCTCCTTCATGTTTCTTGGAATGCTTGATGTAAAGGTGGGGTATGTAACTTTTTTAGTTGTAAATTAGTAAACTTTGTGCTTTCCACTAAAAAGTACATCGTAAATACAGCACTTTGTGAAAAACTGAGACCTCTGAGCACTGTCTGAACTGAATAATAAAGAATTTTAGTTTTATTCAGGAGCTGAATGCTGCGTTCTGATTGGCTGAACTTGGGGCGGTCACTCCAGTTTCACTTTGTTGTAGGGCTGTGCCATTAATCGAAAAATCGAGAGATCGAGATCGAATCGAAACGAATCGTCAATTATTTGTTGGTGGGTTTTGAATCGAAAGATCGAAAACTGAACTTTTGTCAATAAAAATGTGTAGTTTGGAGCAAAAGTCAATCTTAGAGACAGAATAAAGATATACAGCTTTAAAAAAATATCATAAATGGGACATAATAAAAGTTTTAGTTTCGTTTATGTTCATGGATGGCATTTTTCATTTGTTTTTAAAAAGGTTAAGCTAAATCGAATCGAAAATCGAGATCGAGCGATATGAGAAAAAAAATCGTGATTATATTTTTTCCCAGATCGCCCAGCCCTACTTTGTTGTTTGTAAAAAGACGTTTATAAGCCATAAATGCAACCAAAATGAATACATGTCGATGTAAAGTTGTCAGATTTAAAACCTAAATTGTGTTTGCTGTGTAAAAATCAGTTACCCCACCTTTAACAGAGGGGTACCAACAATAGAGGTTATGCTCGTCATCATCTTTCGGTCTCAAACTCACATAGGTTGTTACATCCGGTGGCGTATAGCCAGTGACACAATTGTTAACCTCAAATGCAATGAACATCAGACGAGGGATTTTGGGCAAGTCATGAAGCGATCCTCTTAAAAAAAAAACTTTATCTTTTGTCTCTTCTTCGCGGCCCACAGCGCCTCTGCCCGGGCTCATGAGCACGAGTTTTGGTTTGTGCACGCAGCGTGTGTTCACGTAGAGCTGGGCGGTATGACCAAAATGTATATCACGGTATTTTTCAAAATTATAACGGTGTCACGGTATTTGACGGTATTTTTTTATCCTTGTACATGACTAGATGTTGACCCCGTTTCCTAATAATTTAGAAAATAATTAGGCTACTGCAGTAAATTGTCTTAGAATGAGCAGACTAGTATAAACCCAGGTTGAAATAGGCCCACAAAATGCTGCTTCTCCAAAGAGGTGACAGACAGTGACACTCATAATTGTAATGAGGTGAAGAAATGAGAATGCATGACTTGGACTCAAAATTCAGCACGCTTGTGCGATACGCGCTGGTCCCACCACATGCAGTCGCTCTCCGCCCCAGTCCAAGTCAAAAGCCGCCGCAGGCTCGCACTGACTCCACTCCAGTCCGCTCCGCAGGGCTGCGTAGCCCCGAGGAGCTCAAGAAGAGCATGCGCCACCTTGCAATTCCGGACAGTCACTTCCCTCTTTCTGTCTGGTGCGTCCGATCCGCGGAGCCCCACTCCGCCGGACTTGGACGGAGAAGAAAACAGCCTTGATCCGCACTTTGGTTAAACGGCGACGGAGCCGAGGCGAACCTCCGCGGCCCGCTCTACGCACACGGAGGATGCGGAACGGCCTTCATTCAAGCCCGTCAACCGGCAGTGAGCCCCGCGGCCTGCTCTACGGGCACGGAGGATGTGGAACGGCCTTCATTCATCCGGCAGTCGGGGCGGAGCAAAGCCGCACGCAACATGACCAGCGCGCCACGCTGCAGCGCGCCGTTCCGCCACTCTTTGTTCCGGACATACGCACACACCGGTGTATGACAAAGTCATATCATTAAAAAAAAAAACACCGGTGTCCAGTATGAAACGGTATATACCGCCCAGCCCTATGTTCACGTAGTTCGCTCACACTTTCACAACTTTTCCTTATGAAAACCTGGTTCAGAAGCTGCTCTTTTCTTGCTGTTACAGACGTTGCTGCGTCTACAACAAATAATAAAAGAGGACATTTTTTTACACAGAGGACGGCTTCGAGACTATAGCCCAAAACCTCTGCATCTGCAGCGCATTGGCAGAAAATGAACAAACATGTCGACTAGAGAGTCAGGATTAACATCTGTGTCACTATGTTTTTTTTTTTTTCTTTTCATTTTTATAAAATAATAGTCTTATTATCCAAGTGAAAGTCTTCAAATGAAAAAAACTGGTGCCAAAGGTGAAAAGTAGTTTTTCTGTCTGCTGCAGAGCTAGCTTGTTTGGTAATGTCAGTTTGATAGTTAAGACATTACGATATTTAATCTGTGGCAAAACAAGTAATTTCCTCATCAAACAGACGGCAAAAACAGGTAATATGTGCAACTGTGTGTGATCCCAAAGTCAGTGTCAGTGAGAAAAGTGAGACAAGTTCTTGCTATTTATTTGCTTTTCTACTTATATTAACCTAATTTTCTCTTTGTACATGTTCAGAACAAACTCAATACTCTATGTCATGTTTTGAGCTCCTTAAAGTCCATTCTCACCCGTGACTCGCAAGCATTTCTGCCACTCACTGCTGACATTTATGAGCTCTATAAGCAAAGATCTTTACAGTCAGTCGTGATTGTTTCTGAAAGCAAAATGAACAATAACATTTCCACAAAACTACATTGAAGAACGGTCCTTGTTTGTTTCAATGGGACACGAGAGGAATCACTATAGTTCTCCTAAACCTTCGGTCTCCTGTAAACTCCAGGGTCCCATCAACAAAACGATGATTCAGAAAAACAGCTAAAAGACTCAGGATGGTTTAATATCAGGCCAACAGCAGCTGGTGAGGCAGTAAAGGCCTGGGTCAAAGCGTTGTGGTGGTAAAGACATAAAAACCGTCATATTTGTGTTTGTGTTAATGGGGCTCATGGGATGGCCTCGGGATAAAGCTGCAGAAAGGTCAGACACATGATCAGGACGACTCAAAATGTGGCTTACAGAATGTTTTACACAGGAAGGATGAAAATGTATCCGGATTTGTTTAATAGAAAAGCAAGATCAGATTCCAGTCAATTCAATTTGTCGGAAAAACAACTGAATTATTGAAATTATAAACTGATTAAAGAATCACAAATCTGTTTTATGCAGAAATCGCTTACTATTTTATTTCAATAAATGATTCAGCACTAAGCTAATGAGAACAAAATAGTGTCGATCTGATACTGGGATTGAATACAGACACTGATGCAGTCCCATGATATCAGTTAATATAATCAGACCATTTACTGGCTGATGTGACCAGAATCTCTCATGATGTTTAAAATTGCACACACATTTAGTCATTGAGACGTTTGTTTGTGCACTATTTTGCACTTATATAATGCTATATAACAAGTTAGCTGAGTTTTGAAAAGAAAACATCTATTTTCCAGTCCCTAGAATGGTATTGGTCAATAGTGTGTATCGACAGATACTTAAAGCCGCAGTATCAAAATCAGTATAAGAACTAAAGAAGTCGGACATGCAAACGAAGTAGTATCTTACTAGTGATACATCAACTTTAGGCCTCCATTCGGTCCAGCTCTGCTGCAGTCATGATAACTGTTTCTTAAAAGTACAAGAGGCTCTCACATGACACTCTGTAGACCTGTAGTTCTTTAGTCGTTTAGTCGATGAATCGATCGATGTAGTTTTAGTCGACCAAATGTACATTAGTTGACTAGGTAAATGAAAAATAGAGTAGATTTTTATACAGAAAGAGCAAATACATTCAACATTTTAAACAGGAAGTAACTTTTGTGACCAATTTAGATATAGACCCATGTACTGTTAGTAAACAAAGATGGCTGCGCGCGCGAACTGGAGCCCTGATGGTGCCCAGTCTCAGGCTTTTCAAGCTACGCAGGTGCATTTCATTAAAAAATCACAAACTCTCTTTAAAAACTCAATTTAACGAACGACAAGCGACTCCAGATCCATGTACAGTTAATACTGAATGTTAGCATGACGTTAGTAAGTGTCCTGAATTCAGCGACCTGATATTTACTTATATTGATGGAAAAATCATGTGCACAAGAGAAAAGCTTTGATCTACAATCCCTTGATGAGTTTGACGACGTAATTTGAGACACAGAGTTAACGTGACATTGCTTAGATTTTTGTGCAAGTTGTGTTAATTATTTATCAATTATCAGTGGAGAATTAGACTCACCAGTAAACTGCACCTGTGGCATTTTTTGTGCTGATTTTTACAGAAGATTATTGTATAAAAGACTCTGAGCATATAACTTACATGACTCTGAGGCATGTATTTGTTTTGATAGTGATCCCTCATTTTTTCTATAGATTTTAGAGGCTAGCTAGTTAGCCCGAAAAAATCATGAGTTATAAAATATGTCACAAACCCAAGGAACACATTAGAAATGGTCAGAGCTTCGTTTGAAGTCATTGTTAAGTTTTCTAACTGTTTAATATCATTAGTACAGCTTACTCGTTTTGTATAGAAACTTATGGAGAAACTCTGCAGAGGGCACCAGTGTGGCCCAGCCCCCAAAATGACGTAGGCTCTGAACGGGTCTATATACTTTATATTTCTTCTAACAGACCGTCATTAGTAAGACATTTCTGTTGGATTGATATACCAGTATATTGTTATCTGGATATAGATGTTAATTTTTTTCAAAATTGCCCTTACAAAATATTAAGAATTAAATTTATATAAACCAGCAACAAAAATGAAAGAATTGAATTAGCTGAATATTTGGAACAAATCATTGGTCTAAATCTGCTGTTTAAGTTATAAATACAGTGTTTTTGCTTCATTTTCTGTACAATTAGTTGTTTTAGTTTGAATTAAGCAATTATATGATGCAACGTTTGCATTGTGGTCAAAAAGACTGAAAATACTAAGACACGCCTCTTTTTAGTCAATTAATCGGTCGATGGGACATGTCTTTAGTCGACTACAAACCTAACACACTGTGCAGTCTGGTGCTCCGGATTCTTTCTGTTAGAGAGAACTTTCACCGGACCGCTGGAGCCCTCTGCTGACCTTTTCATTTCACAAATAAACGATTCCCAGGAGAGTGCACGGTGTCTCGTGTACTGGGATCAAAAGCAGTCACAGCAGCAGCACCAGAGGAAAAGCAGAGTAAAAATGAGCTGTTCTCAATGAGCAAACTGGATCAGGACAGAACCAGAGCTGGACCAAGTACAGTCTGAGCCGGTACTCTATACGTACAAGAACATCATTTTGTGTTGTTATTCTGCTGCAAAACTACAAACAAAAGAATTTACCTCAAGGATAAAACTGCACTAAACAAGACTACTTTGATTTTTTTTTTCTTTTATCTTCAGGGCATAACTTCAGTGACTTGTGTTTGGCGGGAAAACATACAGAATGACTTATTTCTTTCACTGACATTAAAACAATCCTTTCCCAAATGTGGTAAACACGAGTTTTTACAAACATCTCTGACGTCATAGTTTAGTTCAAGATTACACAAAAAACACTGAGTCCTGTTTGTAATGACCCACTTTACATAACCACATTATCTCATTGTTTACAACATGTTTCCTCCAACAAAGACAGATTACACTGAAATGACTTTGGACCTAAGTTTAAACTTTGCCGTAACATCCTCCTGCCCATCACTGCAGTTGAAAGAATACAGTGGTCCGTGGTTAGGTTCCAAAAAAAACCGTGAAAGGCGAAACCTACGAAGTAGTGATCTTCATTTTTTACCAGTAATTTAAGTTGATAACCTGCCTGGTTCTGATGTTTAGTGTCTTTTGTACAGGTAATAATGCACTGAACACGATTCACCCTCTTTAAGCGTTTTTTGTGACGCTTACAGAGGGACGGTGCTGTGTGCTTTGCCTGCTCTGCTTTTGGCACGTTGACCGTCCAGAGTCACAGATCACACGGCTCTAGTGAAGTCACAACACGCTCCTCAAACACATCTCTGAACTACACAAATGACGTTCCAGCGTGAACAAACTTATCATCGTAACTACGAGCTCAAAGAGTCAAATCCTCACCTGGAGAAACGTCCGAGCGTCAGGTCAGCTTCCCTGCATGATCCAAACTGTCTAAGTTTTTAAAAGAGCTTCTGTGTTGTTGCCTGTGACCAACAACGGAGACTAAATCCAGAGATCACCGGAGAAGAGCCTTGGCAGCCTCAGCCTTGCTCTCTCTGGAAACCTCTGGCGACATTCACCATCTCTCGCAAGACGAACTCCGATCTATAACTCGCCGTACTTCTATCCTGCTCTATGGCTCAGAGACGTGGCCCCGAACAAGACTCGGCGCTAGAATCGATGGTTTTGATAGCAGGCTCTTCGAACCATTGAAAACATCCGGTGGCCCAGCGAGTTTCCAATCAGGTGCTCAGAGCCGTACGTGCAGCCGAACATCCTGCTGCTGACAACGTGCACCGCTGGTTCAGCATGTTCTCTGCCTTCTCCAGACCATCCCACGAGAGCTATTTTCGTTCAACCAAAGGTCGCAGGCTGGAAAGACACGAGGCAGCCCCGTACCCGATCTGACATAATCAGGTCGACCTCAACAACTTGAGTCACTGAAAGGAACAGACCACTGCTCAAGACTAGCACGAAAAAACTGGTTCATTGGTCGGCTCAACGACGGGGTCGGGACGATGCCTTCGCTGGAGCTTAAAGAAGTAAGTAAGTAAATTTGCCTGAATGCTGCGAAACAGCGAAGCCGCGGAAAGTGAACCGCGATAGAGTGAGGGAACACTGTAATCTTAAATGTGAACCACTGTGACACATGTCTGTAATGCAGCCAAAAGAACTTATGTAAAAAAAAATGTAATCCAGCCTTCTCCATTTTCCTCCAGGTAAAGAGACGGGTCAAAGTCTTAGTGTCAAAAGCAAATGTGTGACTCCACGTGATGAACAGCCGATTCCTCTGCAGCGTCTTGCTTTGAGTTGTAACTAAACAGACTACAAGCGTGTTTTAAAATATAGTTTGACATATTTAAAGGCTGACAAAAATGGGCCTATATTGAACATCTATAAAGAAGTATATATTAAGGCCCCGGTCTCTAAAATCATACGATACCCAGCCCTATCTGTGACACATCCTGGACACTTTGGCTGTGTAAATGTCACACTGTCTCTGCGTGGGCCACTTAACGGAGAGCGACTGTGGCAATGCAGAGCAAAGACCGAGAATTTCTACGTCACAGGTCTGAGAGAGGGGAAAGAGAAGAGGAGGAAAGTAGAAAGACATAGGAGAGAATGAGATGAGAAAGACGAGAAAGAAGAAGAGGGGGGAAAGAGGAGAGAGAGAGAGAGAGGGAAAAGAGACAGAGGAGAAGAGAAAAGAGAGAGGAGAGGACAGAGGGAAAGAGAAGGGAGAGAGAGAAAGAGAAGAGAGAAGAGAGAGAAGAGAGAAGAAAGGGAGAAAGAGAGGGAGAGGGAGAAGAAGGAGAGGAGAGCGGAAGAAGAGAGGAGAGAGAGGGAAGGAAAGAGAGAGATAGAGAGA
The DNA here is from genome assembly GCA_038363315.1 of Mugilogobius chulae. Lineage (NCBI taxonomy): Eukaryota > Metazoa > Chordata > Actinopteri > Gobiiformes > Gobiidae > Mugilogobius > Mugilogobius chulae. The sequence goes on along the minus strand of CM076399.1, from coordinate 19,871,838 downwards.
CAGAGAGAGGGGAAGAGAGAGAGACGAGAGAAGAGAAGGGAGAGAAGAAAGAGAATGAGGGCGAGAGAAGATGGACAGGAAACGAGAGAGAGAGAAGAGAGAAAGAGAGAGACGAGAAGATTTCTGTGGAGACGTTTCTGTTAGCAACGAGAGATTTTTTTGAGTGATCAATGCAGAGACATAAATCAGAGAAAAATCAGAGAGGAGAGGAGATAGAGGAAAAAAGTGACAGAAAGAGAGATGAGAGAGGGAAGAGAGAAGAGTAATAGAGAAAAGGGGGGTAAGTGATAGAGGGAGCGACTGTGAGAGGAGAGAGAATGAAAGAGAGGGTTGAGAAAAAAGAGAGAGAGGAAAACAGAGAAGAAAGAGAGAGGAAGAGAGAGAGACAGGAGAGAGAGAAAGAGAGGAGAGATTGTGAGAGAGGGAAAAAGAAGGAGAGAAGTGAGAGAGAGAGAAAAGAGAGAAAATGACAGAGAACGAGATGTGAGAGAGACAAAGAAAGAGAAAGAAAGAGAGGGGTGAGAGAAAGAGAGGAGAAAATGACAGAGAAACAGAAGAGAGAGAGAAGAAGAAAGAGAGGAGAGAAAGAGGGAGAGATTGTGAGCAAGATAGAGAGAGGGAGAGAAGAGAAAGTGACAGAGGGAGAGAGAGAGAGAGAGAGAGAAGAAGAGAGAGAGAGAAAATAGAAAATAGGAAGAAAGACGTCAGATCATAGAGTGAGAGAGAAGGATGGAGAGAGAATCAGACAGAGAGAGATGAAAAGACTTTAGAACAAGAAAGAAGAAAAATAAATGGGACACAGAGGATTTCAGAACCAGAAGAAAAGATCAGGACAGAAGATGGAAAAGAGGGGTGAGGGAGGAGAAAATCATCACATCAAATACACAAGCACTGAGACGCCAAGTTACAGGTCAGATCTGTGAAGAGGCAAGGAGCAGAAACAAGTGACCATAACATTTCTAAACCTTTTTGTCTTTAACTAGATATGATAAAGAAAGCTCATTCTAAAACCGCTAAGAATGTGATTAATGTGAGTGATTCTCGTCCAATTGAGTGTAGTTTCATTCTAGTTTTAGTATCAATTATATTTTAGAAAACAGTTTATGCAGTTTTAATGCTGTAGTTCTTTAGTCGATTAGTCGAATTATCGTCCGACTAACATTTTTATTAGTTGACTAATTCCTTTATTTAGATGATAATATGAAATATGATCTTCTTAAACTAGATGGGCGCTGAAAATAGAAAGTATTTAACAGAATTTGAGTAGATTTTGACTGGCTTAAAATACAATTGCCAATGAAACAAGCATAACATATGAAAATTGACATTTATTCTAACTTGAAATCATCAAAAATGCTTCTGTAGAATAAGAGCTAAATGTACGTGTTAAGAGATAGTCAATATGTTCTCATATATCATGATAGATACTGAACAGCAACAAAAAGTTTTAGAATTACCTGAAGAATCATTGGTCTAACATGCATTTTATGATACAAACACATGGTCCTATTCATTACTATATATTTTTTCATTTATTTTAATTTTTTGCATGAAATCCAAAACAATGTTAGTCGTTGTTTAAATACACCCAGTAAGTGACTTTACCATGACACACTTGTTTCATAATGCATAAATAAATAAATAAATAAATGACAAACTCTTGCACTGGGGGCCCATCTGGAACATTTGTACCCAGGCCTCTAAATCGGTTGCTACGCCTCTGCACAGACATTATGATTTGACAAAGTAGAATATTTTATAACACTTGTATTTTGTTAAATGATTGCTTAAACTCCAGGAAACACTGCCAGTTGTGTGTAAACTGTCTTTGCATGTTGGCGCTTTTTACCATGTTCACTGCGTTTTACTGAAAAATATGGTTCTACATGTTAACCCGTGGTGGTGTTCTGAATAGAGACGTAGAAGTTCTCTTACCACGATCATTTCTGACGGCTCCAAAGTGATGCATTCACAGCCTCGCCGGCCTCCCAGCTGCTTCCCAAAACTGCAACAGCAAAACAGAAACGTGTTAAAAAAGATAATTGAAAACACAAAAGGATGTCCCTCTGCTGCTGACGGGACGGATTTTCACACTGCAAGAATATTTCAATCTGTCAGGCTACATCACTATTCACATGCATTTGTTTTCGTCTGCAAGTACACTTTAAATTTTCTGTTTTCTCACAGTTTACATTCTCATCGATAAAATGCACTAAAACAGGCAATTCTAGCTAAATTGGCTGATTTTTCATGTCCAGCCAGATGGATTCTCTCATAATATTTGTGAATCCATCTGTCCCTCCACCAATCCAATGGCCGTTGCGGTCTGAACTACTGGTTTAAAGACCCAATCATATCAACGACAACGGCAAGTAGCGCCTGAAGCAAACAAACAAGGACGGCTGCTCCTTTGGATGTACTGTACGTGTTTCCGCAGCAATGGATTCTGTTATAGCAAAAATACACAGTAGAGGTGTTGTTCTAAAAAGTTGTATCCATGTTATAAATCTAAATCCTCAGAGATGTTTTCTGAGCTTAAAAGTAGAGCTGGGTGATATGGCAAAAAATTAACATTGCAATTTTCTTAGAGCCAGATCACGATTTCAATTTTATCACGATTCTTGTAGACCGTTTATATTTCCTTTTGTCTTTGAGGTAATTAAGACCTGGTTCTGGCAACTCTGAAACTAAAAGTAACAGGTTGGAAAAAATAGTCTAAGTATATGAACAGACAGATGCATCAAATAGAGAAAAAGGAAATCATGATACGACGATTTCTGAAAAAAGCAGATTGTCGCAGAGATGTGCTCACGATTTGATTTTTATCACAGTATTGCCCAGTCCTACTTAAAAGTATGGTTTATTTACAAGTCATTGAAAGTCCTGTCCTTGGTCAGGTCTGGTCTCTTGGTCAGGTCTGGTCTCTTGGTTAGGTCTGGTCTCTTGGTCTGGTCTCTTGGTCTGGTCTGGTCTCTTGGTCAGGTCTGGTCTCTTGGTTAGGTCTGATCTCTTGGTCTGGTCTCTTGGTCTGGTCTGGTCTCTTGGTCAGGTCTGGTCTCTTGGTTAGGTCTGATCTCTTGGTTAGGTCTGATCTCTTGGTTAGGTCTGGTCTCTTGGTTAGGTCTGGTCTCTTGGTTAGGTCTGATCTCTTGGTTAGGTCTGGTCTCTTGGTTAGGTCTGGTCTCTTGGTTAGGTCTGGTCTCTTGGTTAGGCTGAACCTGTTACAGAGATGTGCGGGGCAGTTGGCGCGGTCTTGTGCAGCGGTCATTACACGGGGGCCACCAGTACGAGGGCGGTCGTTAGAGGAACCAGTGGCCTGGTATCGCTCCGTAAGACGACTAATGGTGGAGCGGTGACTCCAAACACCCTGGAGACAGCAAAACAACACTATCCAACTTGTAGCAGGCAATAGCTCCATCCCTCTCTGGTTGCGACAATCATGGCATCGTGAAGAAGTGTGTTTGTGGCTTCATTCTGGTGCCTTTTATAGAGAAGACTTGAGCACAGTTAACCAGCGGTAAAAGTCAACTCTGAGTTTCAAACATGAGTTTGTGTGAATAAACGACCCTGTAATGCACTCTTTATTGTTCTCACAATCAGTCAAGCCAAACCAAGAAATCTGTTCACCTGTGTTCAGCGCTCTATGGACTGAAACCATGGTGCTAGCCTGTTTTTTCAAATGTACTCGTTTTCTAAGGAATTTTTGAAAATTAAAATGTTGCGTTTCTTTTTTCCTTGAGTGTAGATGTTCAAACACATACAGATTGTGCACTAATAGATATTTAAATGATTTTGAATCTGTGTACTTTTACGTTTATTAAATTATCGTGATAATATCGTTACTCGTGATTAATTTGGTCACAATAATCTTGAGGGCAAATTTTAATATCGTCCCATGCCTACTCAGACATTGGATACGCCATTACATCAAATTGCTGTGGTTGGTTAAGCACAAACTAAGACCCAAACACCTCAAAATATTTCATTAAACGTCTCTCCTTTTCCTGGACGCTTTTCCACAAGTGAAGTTCCAGATAGACAATGTGAAAGAACTCAAATCAGAGTCAAACACAGATCCATCTGGTGCGAGCCAGGTTAGTCTTTCCTAGTTTTATTAAATAATATCTGCTTTGCAATATTTTTTTTTCCCAATCTGATACAAATCACAACACGACCTGGAGTAAACAATACCACTTTTATGTGTAGATATTTGGGCCATTTGATCTCACTAGAAACATGTCATTAGAGTCATAAAAGATGCACATACCATTTTATCTACAATGAATCTCTAAACCTCTTGAATGAACTGCAAAGCCATATATGGTTGTTTAATGCAAAGATTACATTCAAATTAATAACATGATCAACACAGGACCAGCCTATTGTTTGAGGTGATGTTTGTTCTTTTAAAAACATAACTTTTCGGGAAAGGCATAAATCAGTTGAGTTTGTCTCATCCTTCGACAGCTGATAGGAACACTGTGCTCTCTGCAGGTTTTCATTATTCACTTGTGTCCAAAGGCAGAAGTGTGAAGAGATGAAACTCCAGCAGATTGTAGCAGAAGAATAAAACAATTCCCTCCACTGTGCGACAAAAAAAACTATCCTGAAACAGTGTGGCAGGCTGTAGTTTGGCCCTGTAGCAGGAGGTGGGTGTTTGAGAAAGAACTGTGTGTATATAAAAGAAAAAATCCAGTTATGCCACACAAAAGAACTTTGCAATAGTGGCTATGCTTATGTTTATACTTTATAATATTTACTTGATACATTTGGGTAAGTCAGAGTTAGGATCACTGAGCACATGTGTAGGAAATACTGGCAATTAAAGAACATTTGTGCCAAGTTTTGGGCTTTTTTAACATCAGTTCATTTTCTGTTTGTGTGGTGAAAACACAATGGATAAGCACAGAACATTTATTTACATTTATGTGTATATAGTCTTGTATATGTCTATAGTTTTAGAATAGAATAGAGAACAAAACATTATTCTCTTCTGGCAAGGAATTTGCCTTTGGTTTCACTAAGACGAATAAAAAAATCTTTGTTTGAGTGGAGATTCCTAGTTCACAGCCCTAACGGCACTTGGTATAGAAAAAGTTTCTGAAAATGTGTTTCTTAGCTGAAATAACTCTCTATACCACATGTGTCAAATTCAAAGCCCGGGGGCCAGATGCGGCCCTCCACCTCATTTCATGTGGCCCTCAAGGTCTAATAAGGTTTACTTAAAGAGTAAATTGGGTCTCTAATGAAATGATTTGTCTAAAACTTTAAAAGAGTAAGTCATTTTTCAGACTAATGCAGATGTAGATTCAGTAATTGTGACTTCAAATAAATACACAATAATCAAATACAACCATTATTTGTAGTACGTCAAAGATTTTCATTCATTCATTTTCTACCGCTTAATCCCGTTAGGGGTCGCGGGTGACTGGAGCCTATCCCAGTGACTTTGGGCCTTAGGCGGGGAAACACCCTGGACAGTGGCCAACTTGCCGCAGGGTTAGACAGACAAACATTCACTCTCTCAGTCACTCACTAAGGGACATTTACAGTGATGTCCAATAACCTAAACATGCATGTTTTGGAGGTGGGAGGAAACCGGAGAAAACCCACGGTGACACGGGGAGAACATGCAAACTCCACCCAGAGAGATTGTGAGATGTTGATATGGTCCGACCCGGGAGTCGAACCCACGACCTCCTTATTGGGAAGCCAGAGCTCTAACCACTCTGCTACCGTGCACGTCAAAGATTAGTAAAGTTAATTTTTGTTACAACTGGCCCTTCGAGGACAACCCCGATGCCAATGTGGCCCTTTGTCAAAATGAGTTCGACACCCCTGATACCTTCTTCCAGAGGACAACAGTTCAAAGTGCAAAAGATGAGAAGAGTCCTGTATGAAGACATAAACCTTCTTCTCTAAGAGCTCATCATAAAAGCTGCTCAAAGACCTTTGAGGTCGACCAGTGATCTTTGAGCTAATGCTGTTTTGACATACAGTATTTGTATTTTTACTATTAGTACTGCATAATGATTTTATTTTGAAAACCACTGGATGCACTTCACCAGCACTCGCTTGGTTTCCTGTTTGTCATGTTGTTTTCACATCTTCACCAAAAAGTTTTTTTTTTTTTTTTTTTTTTTTTTTTTTTTTTGTTTCACATCTTCACCTAAACGAAGAAACCTATCCTACGAAAACAATCGAACGATCAGAGAATATTCGTGTCACAGATTACACTCAGTTTGGTGGATGAACGCCAGCAAGCAACCCCGTTGCTTGCTGCCTGTGTGCCTCTTGTTACTTTTCAGATAATGGGATTCCCAGACTGGATGCCAGTGTGAGCCCAGGGTTAGGCTTAGGTTCATTTGGTTTAGTTTAGGGATTTGAGAAAGACAGACTAACTCAGCTAACTCTTTGGACGGATACAACTCCTGAAGCGCTGACTTCAGCAGCCTTAGTGGTGAGTTGACGACACACACGCTGTTCTCCGCTCACGCTGCCCACGCAGTCACAGAAGACGTAAAAGACGTGTTTGCGGTTTACCGTGAGTTGTAAAAAGTCTACGAATAACCTACCGTGGGGGAAAATATTCACGATTACTGAAAAACCGGTTAATTTTGACATCCCTAGTCAGTAGTGTCTCTCATTCTTTGTTCCTTTCACACCAGAAACACTGCACACCTGCTTCCATTTCCAAAACGTTCTCCTCACAATATATGAGTTTTGTTTGACTTTAACTTCATTCTCAGACATCGTAAGAAAACAACATATAAAACAGATGTTGAAGAATATCACTGTGTCTGGTACGAGCCTCTATAATACAAAATAATTTAAGATTCAGCTTTAGAAGAGACTTTGAAGTAAACAAATGGAAGTCCCAAAGCAATAAGCTGCAGCGGCGCACATGGGTTTTATCAGCAAACAAATTTAATAAAGAAAATTTGTCAAAATGTTGGATGTTATTACAAAAGAAAGAGGCAAAGGGAACATATAGAATTCTGCTTTCAAACAATACAAAGATCTTTACTTCTATATTTTAAAATTCAAGTCAGCAAAGCAACTATTTTCAAAGATTAATTTATCAACTCTATGTGTTTCTTTAATGGTATTTTGCACAGCTCATTAATCATTTGGTCTTCCTCTTGAACCCTTTGCAATATTTTTGTCTGTGGAGTTTTGTTTCACAGAAGTTAACTTTAGGCAGCTAAACAATAACTCAAAGCGATTTTTTGTTAATCTTTGTACAGATACAGTAGAGTTCAATTCAACTGTCGCACAACATGTGACGTTTCGGGACGCAGCCCTTCATCAGACATAAACAGTAGCTCATGACACACCTGCACTGATAGAGTGCTTGATTGTCATGTGATGTGACACCCCATGAAACATGGCATTATCTAGTACATCATTACCTATCATACAAAATAATAAAATATACAAATACAGGACTGCGCAATCCTCCACAGGTTTGTAAGGTGAACAGTTTCTCTTTTAACCAATCACAGTTTGTGACTCAGTCTTTCCCACAAATAAGCCTGTTTACAGTTTCTGTGAATGAGAGACAAAGAGCAGAGCCGTCTCGTAGAAGAAAGACAATAAAAGCTCACGGACTTTGAATGCATTACTCGATCAGACAAAACTGTTGCCCCTCGAGATCTTATTCCGGCTTGTTCCTGCTCAAATTAAGCCCTGGTTACACCCCTAATAAACACACTTTGGTCATTTGGTGATCTGTAATGTCTTTAACTCAGCACTTTTCAAAGTGTGGGTCGCGCCCGTTTAGGTGGGCGCCGAATGTCTTCGGGGGGGTGCGAGGAGCAGTGCCGATAAATGCACTTAAAAATACGTGTGGTAGCAGGAAAAATACAGAGAACAGCTGCAGCAGCGAGCGTAGCTGCAACATGGACAGGATCCTGTCAAAAGAAAGGCTACTGATGCAGATAAAACAGGAGACCAACGCACCACGTCGGCATTAACGCAACTCGATGCATGAATGGAAGACCCAGAAATGACGGAGATATGGCCAGTTAAAGACTTCAAACCGATAACACCTCATTAAATATGCGCATGGAGAATCAGCCTCGATCAGCGCGATGCGCGAACTTTTACACACGTGTTTGTGATGTTTACTTTGAAAACGTTAAAAATGGGATTGTTTCACTTCCCACTGTGTATTTAGTGAGCACTGAGCTGGTTTTAACCAGGACTATCCCAGAACTGGACCAGGTTTTCATCAGAACTGAAAATGTTAGTTACCAATGTAACTATAGTTCTATGAGTAGCTAAAGCTAAAACCATGAGCTTGCTTTTATACATGAACACTGGTAATATTTATGTAAAACTGAGTTTATTAATTGAACTACAAATTAGACATTTTTAAATATAATTTGGTGTTAAAATTATGCAGCTAAACCTAAATACCACAGACAGACAGTTTTGGACTTTTGCAGACGGGGTAGGGGCGCGGGTCATTTTTTCTATTCCAAGGGGGGCACGGCAAAAAAAGTTTGAGAAGCACTGCTTTAACTTGTCAATGAAAACCAATCACAACTTCATGTGAATGTTCTGTGATTTTTTTAATTTTAGACTGAGGCAATGAAAACCTTTGAATGAACTAAACAGGAAAAGATCTTAAAACTCCTGTAGTGTGCAGCCGGCTTTAGGATCCTGTGATATCACATCTTCAACATTATTTTGCTATTATGTGCATCACTTTGGAAACTATCTTGTTTATAAAATGTGCTATACAAATAAAGTTGGATTGGATTGGATCTTAGCCTATTCCAACTCCTGATCAGATTAGAGAAAACCCCAGAGAAAATATTGAGGTATAGTTTTTCTGCGGAGTAAACATCCAAAGTGCCTGTTTCAGAGGAGAACACAGAGCGGAGTAAACTGCGGTCGGACGGTTGTAATCCGAGACGGTAGCGCGTTTGGCTCGGCCCCAGCGCTGCACGCTTTCTTAATTAAAACCAGGCGCTCCTCGGGCTGTTAACAATGCTGAGTCGCCTCTTTAGCGCGCCAGGAACAGCGAGAAGTCTGCGCGGAAGATCACACACGAGAAATATGCTACAACACAGACACGCTAACAATAGTAACAATGTCCCTGCAGGTTTTGAACTTGGAACTACTGAGTTAATTAGCCAAAGAATAGTCTATTTTTGGATTTGTTTGCTACTTTTAGGCAGAATGAAGAGTTTAAAAGTTAACGATTTCGACCTGGAATTGTTTCTGAGTCGTTGGAGCACACATAATTGTCTGGACTCTGTGAAACTGAGGCTTTGTAGTTTTTACTTCTGACGCCTGATTGACTTTAATCATAACTGAGAACAAAAGCTCTGCAAAAGCAAAGCCGGAATTTAATTTCCACCTGAATTTTCTTTGGTAAAAATGTTGTAAAGCTGAAGTTTGGGAGTGAAAAGTTTGTGCAAATTCTAGGTTTTAACTATTCCTTTGCAAAAGCTAAAGGGGTACATTTTAACTAAGATAGTCTTGGTAACTTCTAATAACTTTATGTGACCTATTTGTCCCGCCTACTTTTTTAGGACATGCACTTCCTGTTTAGCTGCATTTAGCCTGTAGATTCAGTCGATGGGTTTATTTTAACTGTCGTCATATTTAATTAAAATTAAGTTACTACATTAACAGAGCTAAACGGATGCATTCCAAGCCAGTGGGCGGACAAAAGGGTCAATAACTCAGCAGAACAGACTTTATTATTATTATAATTTTGAAGGGTATTAATAAACAACTTAATCGGATGCACCAATCAATATGGATTGGATATCAGTGCAGTCCAAGAAAATTAGGCTCCATGATATCATCCAGAGATTATAAAAAATATATTGTCCGTCCTTTTTAAATTTCTGTAGCCGTGATTGACAGATGAATTAGCAATCAGAGACACGCATTCTGCTGTGTAAAAACCAACATGGCTGCTCCCGACGAAAAAATAATGAAAAAATTAGTGAACTGAAAAAACGATTCTGCAGATCAATGAGTGAACAAAAAATTTTAATGTGAGGTGATAATAATTTTCTTGCGGAGACTCAGCTTCTTTGTTCATCTGCGTCCTAATAACTAACTATTGGACGATATGATGTAGATTTGATCTGAACGAGCGGAAGTGGTGACCAGACCCACCTTCACAGTTTGCTGAAGGTGAGTTCTGGATCCCAGTCAAATCAATTCAGCCGATACGGTGGGCCTTTAATTGGACTAATTTGACTAAATGTCTTATGTTGTGATAAGAAAAAGCCATTTAAATCTTTCACTATTGGTTGATATTGTGTATCAGAGATACTTAAAGCCAAAGTGTTGGATTGTTATCAGAAAGAAAAAGATGGATTGGTGCACCCTAATATTTATAATCGCGTTCAGACAGTATCCCTCGTCTGTCTGTCTATTCATTTAGTCATTCATATTAGTTTAGTTTGATTAGCTGTAAATGGAGCTCAACAGTGGAAGATTGCCCAGGTTTCGGAAGTAATTGCTCCTTTGTAAAGTACCATAGGGTTTCAAAAATTCAACTATTAGAGTTTAAAGGCATGTCGCGAGCTAACCAGCTATGTGCTAACTCAGATGCATAACATGATTGTTTTCAGTGAAAAAAAATTACATCTAGAACCTAGACTTTGGGAAAATGTCTAAATAACTGTATAAAGCGGTAGAAACAGATTTTAAACAAAAATGTATGTCTTATGTTCATAACTCACCACAGATTGCAGCACTTTTTGGAAAAAAATAGACCACTGTGTACTGCTTGAATTGAATCCTAAAGGAATGTAGTTCTAATCAGGACTGAATGCAGCTCTCTGATTGGCTGAGCTTGGGTGGTTACACCAGTTTTACTTTGTTGTTTGTAAAAAAAGTTTTTAAGCTGAAAATGTAAACAAAAATGAACACATCTTAATATTAACCATGAGGATTTATGATATGAAGGGTTCAGATTTAAAACCCAAATAGTGTTTATAATGAAATATAATATGGATAAAACAGATACAAAAACGTGGAGATGAATGAAGTGATCCAAAAATCCAAATGTTGATTGGTCTGAACACAACACAAGTAGAAGAGCCATGTTGTTTTGAACGCTGGAGACTAAATGTTATAAAACCAAATCAAGGTATTGCCTTAACCAGGGTGTGATTTGTCAAAAAAACAGAAGGGGGGGATAAAAAATAGAAGTCATTCTACACGCATAGTGTGCACACGCACCACGTACAGTGCATATTGTGCACGCGCGCCACCACAGTCACGTCTCTTCTTCCCCGTGTTCATTCTGTTTCTTTTCTACTCGCAACTGATAGGCTTCTAGCGCGTTTCCTCCCAAAATGAACAGATTATATTCAGTAGGTCTACATAAAGCTCCACAGAGCCCCGGGTTTTTCCTGCCTCTCAGCGCAGCTCGGCGGGACAGCGGCACCGGGTTCTACAAACAGGAGCAGTGCAGTTACGTTTTGAATCGCATCACACATTCTCGTCTCACATGTTCCTGACTTGATCTTCCCGCTCCGCTTTGCGCACAGTCGTGGATTAAACCATGACCTCACAGGGCAGAGGACAGAGCAGCAGCACAGCAGCTTCGAGTGACCAAACCTGAGTCTAAATGACAGCGCTGAGAGGGAGAAGAGAGTGAAAGACAGATCGGCGTGGCGGCGCCTAGGTTCAAACTATGCTTGTGCGCGCATAAAAAGTTAGAAGAATAGTCAATCAGAAAAGGACTGTGTGTGAAAGTGTGACGTTATTGGCTGTTATGAGAGCTGCCTGTTGAGCAGAGGAGCAGCACCGGGAGAAGGGAAAAACATCAATGAGACTACGCTGGGATTGATAGAACACTCTGAAAATTAGGATGTGAAACACATCTTTGTTATTTTTTTATCCCTCCCTACAAATGATACGAAATAAAAGCAGAAGGAGGGATGGGAAACGTAGACGCAGAGAGAGGGACAGACAAACCAGAGGTATGGATAATCCCACCCATCCCCCCCAGCAAATCGCACCCTGGCCTTAACAATCCCGTACACAGCTAAAACAAACATGCATGTACTAAACCTGGAGAATTTCTATCATTCTAAATCCAATCTCCTTCTAACTGTGCGTTTATCTTCTGCACAGGAAATGTTAAATTGACGGAGAGCTGTTTTTTTTTGCTGATTTGGCTCTGTATTCACTTCACCTTACAGGAATTCCACCAGGTTTTCGTCAGGAAACTAAATTATTCACTAAAGCTACAAAGTGTTATCGGCCATAAAAAGCATTTTCATAAAGTGCAGTGTTTTCAGGTGAATCACGGCCCATTAGAACAGTATGATCCTCTTGTTCTTTATGTGGTTTGTGTAGAAAAGTGGAAGATGCAGGTAGAAAGTGATATAAAACTAAAGCATCCAGACTTAAAAACAGCTTTGTACCTAGAGCCATTATGTTGTTTGGTGTCTTATGTGACTTTTGCTGTTTTCTGCGTGGATGACACTTGTGTAGCAAAAGGACGACACTGGTTTGACCTCAGACATTCCTCAGATGATTCAAACTGCACTTTTAGTTTCACTGAGAACCAACGCAGGTTAAACAGTAACTGGTCACAGATCATAAAAACTATAGGAAAAGTAGGTTAGGAACGAAAATGTTTAAGTTAGAACAATCTCAATAAGCCCGTTTACATGTGCACGAATAACCCGGTTATGAGCAGTATCCTGGTTATGACAATAATCTGGTTATAGTGTTTACATGCGCTCAGAGAAACCTGGTTATTCATATTCCTGTTTACTAGGGCTGTACTCAATGTATCGATACGGGGATATATCGTGACAAGTTCATTGGCAATATGCGTATCATTACAAAAAGGTGTATCGGGATACGTATCGGCATACTTAAATTCATATAATTTACACTTTTGAAGATGGACTGCAGCTTTAAAGCTGAAACTATTGAGCTGAACAATGGCTTATTTGTAAGATATTTGTGTCTAACATAAAGAGTAGTTAAAAAATACAATTCCTCTGCATTTGACACTTGATACGTGACATATTAAGGAAATTATATCTGCATATTCATGTATCAGGATACGTATCGTATCGTGACCTCTGTATCGGGATACATATTGTATCGGAAGGCTCTTGGCAATACCCAGCCCTACTGTTTACATGAGCACTGGGAATATCCTGGATATTCAGACTGGTAACTATGGCAACAATGACACAGATATGGCAGGAACTAAGCATGTACGAAACTTTGCTAATTTATGGGTTTAAACATGTTTACAGCAACAAACTGACAAAATACAACTAAATAAGAACATCAGACTGTAGATCACAGTCAGAGCTTTGGGAAAAAGGATTTTTACAGTGTAAAAATATGTCTGAATTTTAAAGAGTCGGTTCAGAGTTACAGCTGTGTTATGTTACAAGTTATTTTATAGTTTATAATGATGACACATTACAAATTAAAAATGTAATAAATAAGTATCATATGCTCCAAATCCAAAGGAGAAAAAGTGCAATAAAATGAATATAAGAAAAAGGGAAATGTACTGCTTCTGCAGATCAGTTCCTTGAGTTTGCACATGCTCAGTTTGACTCCATGGTGAGAAACCAGGTTATGGTGTTTACATGGAACAATAATCTGGTTATTATCAGAAAACTCCAGTGACAATAACCTGATTTCTCATAACCAGGTTATTCGAATAACCAGGTTATTAAAATCAGGTTATGGTGTTTACATGGACAACACATAACCAGGATATTTAAAAACCCTGCTAATAACCGGGTTATTTGTGGACATGTAAACGCCCTCAATGAAAAGAAATAAGCTTGTTGGTCAAATAAAACATAAAATCACATATTTCAGACCAAATTAAGTGTTTTAGTTCTACAGATTCAAGATGTGGCAGGTTTAGTTTCACCACACAAACGTATAACTGCAGAAAAGGAGAAGAGCAGCAGTGTTTCCAGCCCCGCGTGTCGCCGTGCTGTGCCCAGCGAAGAGCGCTCGTTTCTGGGTTGTGTTATGTTTGTCTGGAGCCTGGAGCTGGAGGTCATTTCACTGTGACAGACTCTCCACAGTCCAGCGAGACAGACACATGGAGCCTGTCAACAACACTCCACACTGCCAGATAACTCTCTCTCTCTCTCTCTCTCTCTCTCTCTCTCTCTGTCTTTGTTCCTCCATGTCTCTTTCTTTCACTCCTCCTCTCCCCATCTGTCTCTCCTTTCTCTCTTACTCTCTCTTTATTCATCCTTCTCTTTCCCACTCTACTCTCCTTTTCTCACTCACTTGTCTTTCTCTCTTCTCTCTTCTCTCTCTCCTTTTTGTCTGTCTCTCTCTCAGTTTCTCTTCTCTTTTCTCTCTCTACCTCTCTGTTTCTGTACCCCTCTCTCCCCGTTTCTACCCTCTCGCCTCTTTCTTTGTGTAACCACCTCTCCTTCTCTCTCCATCTGTTCTCTCTTGTCTTCTCTTTTACCCCCCTCTCTCTTCCTCTCCTTCTCCTCTCTCTCTCCTTCCCCCTCTCTCTCTCTATCCCTTCCTCTCTCTCTCTCCTTCTCTCTCCCTCCCTCTCTCTCTCTCTCTCCTTCCTTCTCCCTCTCTCTCTCATTTCCTCTCTCTCCTCTCTCCTTCTCCCTCTTTCTTTCTCTCTCTCTCCTTCTCTCTCTCTCTCTCTCATTTCCTCTCTCTCCTTCTCTCTCTTTCTTTCTCTCCTCTCTCTCTCTCTCCCTTCTCTCTCTCTCCCTCCCTTCCCTCTCTCTCTCTTCCTCCTTCCATCTCTCTCTCCTTTCCTCCCTCTCTCTCTCTCTCTCTCCCTCTATTTCTCCCCCTCTTCTCTCTTTCTCTCTCTCCTCCCTCTCCCTCTCTCTCTTTCTCTCTCTCTCTCCTCTCTCTCCCTCCCTCTCCCTTTCTCTCTTTTCTCTCTCTCTTCCTCTCTCTCCCTGTTTCTCCTTTCATCTCTCTCTCCTTTCCTCCCTCTCTCTTCTCTCTCTCTATTTCTCTCCCTCTCTCTCTCTTTCTCTCTCTCCCTCCCTCTCTCTTTTCTCTCTCTCTCTTTTCTTCTCTTTTCTCTCTCTCTCCTTTCTTCTCTTTGTCTCTCTCTCTTTCTCTCTCTCCTTTCTTCTCTCTCGCTCCTTTCTTCCTCTCTCTTTCTACTCTCTCTCTTTCTCTTTCTCTCTCGTTTCTCTCGTTTCTTCTCCCTCCCTCTCTCTCTCTCTCTCCTTCTCTCTCTCTCCCTCTCTCTCATTCTCTTAACTTAAAAGTTTAAGTTGAAACTCTTTGACTCACATTATTAAGTTAAATCAACACAAAGATTTAAGTTCATTTAAATCACTGGTCGTATGATTTTTTTTTTTTTACAGTGTATAACAGGACAGACTACATCTCCATGGCAACAACCAGGTGGCGGACCCTCATCCAGGAGGTTGGACACACTTCTGGTTAACTTTTCTCTTGATTGACAGGTTTGTGTTTTTCATGTCGCCATGGAGACAGTCGCTCACAATAAAAGCAGATTCAGCGTGTAAGAGGTTAGTTCCTGTTTATTCAGGAACAAGACAGTCTCTTTGTCTTTCACTTCACATTTTAAATCTCTGCAGAGGAAACATTCTCTCAAATACTAGACAAATATTAACCCTTTAGGCGCCAGGGTTTGTCATTTGTAATCCAGTCCATTCAATAAGAGAGACTATTAAGTTGATCCTGGAGATTTAGAGCTGAACTGTGATTTTTACAAGCTACTGAAGCTTCTACTGAGAATCTAGAGTCTAACGAAGGGATATCTTATTGATCAATGTTTATTAGAACACTGTTGTAGACTCTGTGATGCTGTTTAGCTCATCATGTCACATCAGTAATTCTTGAATTTCAGATATTATTGTGATTATTATTTTGAAGATATGAATAGAATATTGAGTCTATCGTGTATGTTAAAAAATGCGACAAAAATACAAACAAACCGTTACATAAGGACTGATAAAATAGATATCCTTATATTACGCAATTAATCACTCACTTGTGTCTTTCTTGACCAAAATCCGTAGAGAAAAACTGCAACTAATCAAGATTTTCATTTTTTATTCAATTATCACTGAGCTCCAACTAATATATTTAAAGTCACAAGATGTAACTTTCTAGAAGTGGAAAATCAACTGTAGAATTTGTAGGAAAATAAAGTTAAATAAGTTTTGATGTGTTTATCAGAATGAGTGTATGTTCTTCTCGTTTGATCTTGTTTTAAATATTAACTATTAATTAACAGGGCTGGGACGATATTAAAATTTTCACTTACGATTATTGTGACCAAACTAATCGCGATTAACGATATTATCATGATAATTTACTCAACGTAAAAATACACAGATTCAAAATCACTGAAATATTTATTAGTGCACGATAAGTATGTGTTTGAACAACTACTTATTGTATTTTGGTCTAAGTACAATTAATAATGATTCAAAGTGAACAAATGTTTATAATGTTGAGCAAAAATCTACTAACTTTGTCTCAGAGTCATTAATTAACTTTAACACTTTTGACACTTTTCTTTGTTTATCCATAACACAGCTTCTTGGGTTCACAACAGTCAGAGTTTAGATGCTCTTATGAAGCTTGCTATAATTACGATTATCATCACGTACGATTATCACGATTATGAAAAACTCCACGATTATTTAATTGTGGCCTTTAATTATCGCGATTAGCAATAATATCGTACATCGTTTCTATCCCTACACGAGACAAGACAAGATTTTGAAATAATTTGCTTCAACTCGGATATTTTTTGCACTACTAACTTTTACACTTTACACTTGACTTTAGTTTAGGACTAATTATCTCTGTCATTATTGGACCTATCATTACGAAATAAATAAATGGACAGAGTTTAGACCAGGGGTCTCAAACTCAAACAGAGCTGGGGCCGAAATGATCGGAGGCAAATGGGTCGAGGGCCGCATTTTAAAATTTTGGCCTGACTTTGATATTTTCAATATAAATAAAATTATTACGTTGTACCTCCAATATAGAGCCTACACTATAATAACAGTATTATTTTAGCCTATATAATGCATTTTACAATATTCTCTCCTATGTAATGAAAAAGTAAATAAAAGTGTGTAACCAGGGTCACACTGTCCTCATCAGGAAATTTTGACCAAATTGCAGGCAATTTACTGTATTCTGGTGCATTTTAGAGGTTTTCAAGTCACATTTCAACAGTAAAAGCCTTTATATTTCCATAGGTTCATTTCCCAGTCTGTCTGTGTGTCTCTTGTGCTCTTCACACTTTCAATGTGTTTCACAAACACTACAGAAGTGAGGCTTTGTCAGGACGTCTCAGCACACGTTTGTATTGATGACGATTAGCTACTGATGAATCCACGTGCGTGTCGACGCGTGTTTGCCGCGTGTTTGCCGTGTGTTTGCCGCGTGTGTTTTCTCGTGCATGTCGTCGCGGTTACGCTCGCGGTTACGGTTCGCATCGCTAAAACGTCTTTTTCAGTAGGTGTTTATGCACGTTTCTTCGCAGATATTAGATCAAATTTCGTCAAATAAAAAGTGTTGTGGAGCTTGACAGGCGAGGCACTTCATTATGACATCGAATGTAGTCAGAGAAGCTCACCTCCACAAAAAGAAGAATCAACATCTGTGCCTTTCTGTTGTAAAAGAGCAGCTGCTTACGCTGACAGTCTCTCCCCTGTGTCTGAAGCTTCTGCTCTCTTAATCCTTCTGTCCTCTGTCTGATTCTTTGTTGTGGAGAGTTTAAAAGTGACTCTTGAGTTCACATTCATCTCCCTGTCGTGTTGTGTTGCTGCTGCTGCTGCACGGGCAGCAGGGAGGAGCTGAGGCTGCGTTACGCTGTAGTGCATTGTGGGACCTGTAGTTCAAATTGTTAAGAGCGGGCCACTGACTTATATGGTGTGGGCCGCATTCAATGTTAATTTGAAGTCATCCCGGGGGCCGCAAAAAATCTTCTCGGGGGCCGCATTTGGCCCCCGGGCCGCGAGTCTGAGACCCCTGGTTTAGACTGTTTTCTGTCAGAATGAGTCCACTACAAGTCTGTGTGTGGAGGAAACTTTTTACTACAGCTGCTCAAAGATACAAAACTTAATTTCATAACCATTCCCAATACCTAAGGAAAAATCTCGCAAGATAGTATCGTGGCACAAGATCTCGTCCCATCTCTATTAATTAACTAAGAAAATGAAACGACAACAGTTGCTGACACACATGTTTATGCTCCACTTATTGTTTTCAGGTGAGACCAAAAGCAGAACACCACTGGTGCGAGGTTAAACGATTTCTATGAGGTAAAATTAAACTGGCTGATGCATCGGACTAGCTAATTTTTATCGCTAAAGTACATTAGTGAAATGGTAATTAAATACTTTTTTATTTTGCTGGAAATGTGTGATTGTTGGTCTTGTTATATCCATTTTGAAAGTAATAAGTATCTACAATAAAAGTGTAGATTTAATCTCTTTGCCTGAACAAAGGCTGTGAACCTGTTCCATCTGATCCGGTGAAGCTCGTCAGATTAACATTAACCTCAAACATAATTAACTGTCTCTCCTGTGGGACGTCTGCGTTATTGTTCCCCATGAAGCGCTTTGATTAAACTGCAAATGAAGAGCCGGGTCTCCACGCCCCTTCTGGCCCAAAAGTCTCAACAACAACATTATTAATTGAATTTAATAACGTTTTAAAGACGACGTTTGAGTTCAGTAATTCTCTAAACCTCAGACATCCAGGAGGCTTTTTGTTCATGATGGAAACACCTGAAAAGGACAGAGTTTTGTGATTCCGTCAGCTGCTGCACCGGACGTCACCTGTTGTGTAGCGCTGACGGTCGGCAAAAACAAAAAGAATCAGCAGAAAGTGGAGAATAAAGCAGAAGCAGGGCAGGAGAGGGGTAAACGAGGGGTGAACGAGGGCAGCTGTGACAGAGGGTCATAAACACACTGACCACACACACAGAGGAACACAGGGACAATCACAGGACGAGAAGAAGCTTTTGGAGCCGGGAGGTTTTGACTTCGACCTGACAGATTCAGTTTTTTGGGGGGCAGTGTTGATTTGATTATAGAAAAGGAGATTTGTTTAAAATTATTAGTAATAAAAGTTGATCTTGACCAGTCCGGGAAAAGAAAATTGTGACTGCACCGGTCCTTACAAGAAAAAGGTTGCTATTGCAGATTTATTCAGCTAACTGATACATCGGTCGGGCTCTACTATTGACAAAGCAAACTAAAGTACTATTTGCACGACATAATATTTACCTCAGGACGTCAGTAAACTTTAAATGACCCCACGACCTCTGAGTTTTTTACAGGCATTCACACGGACATATTCGATGTCTGTAATTTTCGTGTTTTTACAGACTTTCCGGAAACGACGACAGATGATTTATGGCAACAACTATTTATTTCATTCATGAAATGAGCGATTCTTGTGTTTTCGGTTTTACGTGAATCAGTTAAACGTACCTGAGCCGCGGCTGCAAATGTATAGCTCCTTGTCCAACACAGTCTCACTAGAGGGCGTACTTTTACCACGACACAAAAACAGCGTATTCTGACCACGACTTCACAGCTATTTTTAGTACTTATGTTACGCCGTGCATTTAGCACGATATGAAAAAGAGTAAAAATGACACGAGATTTCACAGCGTCAAAATAGGACGAGTTTTAATTGAAGCCACGTGGGGACGTTTTCTTCAGTTGAAACGGGTAAGTTCAGGCATAAAGTTACTAAAATGTGTAAGATTAGGTCTGGGGCTTGGGGCAGGTTAAGATTAGAATCAGGATTTCATTAATATTCATAAATAAGAACACGTCTTAACAACCACCATTGAAATGAATGGGGACTATGACGCGTACTATAATTACACAAAACAGCTGTGAACTCGTGCTAATCATACCTCATTTACATATTGTGTAATGTCGTGGTAAATGTACGCTTTCTTGTGAGACCGGGCTCCCTCATCACGTTGTTGAGTCTGTTTATCAGAATCACATCCACAACATCAGACTTCTTACGAAACAAACCGAATACTCTCGCTTTTAATCCAAACTTTTCCTCAAACATCCATCTTCTCGACCTCCTGTTGCTACGACAACAATCAAAGTTTGATTAATCTTTAGCTTTTTAATCGTAGAAAATACGACAATCTCATTTGAAAATGCTCCTTTAAGAAAAGTAATAAAAAATGTGTTCAAATCTGAAGGTAAAATAAGCCGCAGAGTCATTATTATTAATTATTATTAAAGCACAGACATACACATTCACAAGGCTTTAGAATTACATGAGGACGCCTGAGTTTGGAGAATTACAGGAGGTAAAATTCGGAGGAATGAACGATTCACACGGGAGTAGAAACTTGGACGACATCCGTATTATTACATTTTACATGAGGTCCCTATTGACCCTATTTTGTCCCGCCTACTTTTCTAGGACGTGCACTTCCTGTTTAGCTGCATTTAGCCTGTAGATTTCAGTTGATAGGTTTATTTTAACTGTCATTATATTTAATTAAAATTGCCCCACAAGACACACAAACAAACATGTTAGCTACCTTAACAGAGCTAAACAGGAAGTGCATTTCCAAGCCAAGTGGGCGGGACAAAATAGGGTCAATAGGTAACTATTAGGTTGTGCGAATAGGACTTAAGGCTCTGTGAAACCAGTTGTTTGAATTTGTGTTGAGAAGTTCTTTTGGGATTGTCATTTTTCTGAGAATCTAAATTGAGTTTGGAGTTTTCGTATTGTGACAGCAGCAGAGCCATCACTTCTAAACAAAACAGAAAGTCACATTACATCAGATTATAATACGAGTTTATTATGGGAAATCTAATGTGAGCCTGAGTCCAGACGGATCTATGGAAAGACTGATGAAGGAGAGAGAGAGAGAGAGAGAGAGAGAGAGAGAGAGAGAGAAACCACAGACCACAGACCAATAAAGCATCGGTTCAGTTTTCTGTGTCCGACCGGCTGCATTCGGAGCTTTATCTTCCCACTGTCACTGTCCAAAAGCCACTCACGTTACAACAGGAAACACCGACACTGCTACAGAAGAAAATCATCCGCTAAAAACGTCAGCAGAAGTAAAACATCGAGTTATAGTTCAGCGGATAAACACGTGCACTGCTGTGGGTGGTCCAGTGGATTGCTTCTCTCATTCTCTGTCACTGTCTGTCTCTGTCACATTCACTGTTACTGTCCACTTCAATAAAAACTACAAGCCAAGTGAAATGAAAAGATGATCACATGTGCCAAGCGTAAGGTAACTGTTTTAAAAGACAACAAAAGCTTAGAACAGGGCTATTTAATTATTTTAAGCAGTGCGTCAGACTTCTTGAAGGACTAGGGTCCGAGGGCCGGTCTACAACAGTGAATATGCTTTACATCCAATATATACAAAAAATTCCAAATGGTACTTTTTTCTAGAAATCTACTTTATTACTGTTAAATATAAAATAAAAAGGTATTATGACACAAGGGGTGCACGGTAGCAGAGTGGTTAGAGCTCTGGCTTCCCAATAAGGAGGTCGTGGGTTCGACTCCCGGGTCGGACCATATCAACATCTCACGATCTCTCTGGTGGAGTTTGCATGTTCTCCCCGTGTCACCGTGGGTTTTCTCCGGTTTCCTCCACCTCCAGAAACATGCATGTTTAGGTTCATTGGGCATCACTGTAAATTTCCCTTAGTGAGTGAATGAGAGAGTGAATGTTTGTCGGTCTAACTCTGCGACCAAGTTGGCCACTGTCCAGGGTGTTCCCCGCCTAAGGCCCAAAGTCACTGGGAATAGGCTCCAGTCACCCACGACCCCTAACGGGATTAAGCGGTAGAAAATGAATGAATGAATTATGACACAAAAGAATGAAAACAGGTCAAAACAAAACTAGTGTCAATTAGCACTGTTGCAGTTAAGGATGTTTTCCTGCGGTCTTATTAGTGCCTCAACACCGCGGTATGTGATTTATGCGCTGTTACACATGAGTTCATAAAAATGCATGTACAATGTGGTTTGAAACTTCTATGGCCAAAAAACACATTATATTTATGTTGGATTTTTTTTATCTACGTTTTTTTTTTTGTGTGTGTGTTTTCAAAAGTTCTGTATACATAGGCTACTTTACCCTTCACAACAAATGAACCAGAGGCGTCAGGCTGTTAGTCATGTGCTGCAGCGCACTTCTTAAGTTTCACTTTTGATTTCTCCGTAAGCGGTACTGGGATCAAAGTCACAGCTCGCGCTTAGGAAAACGGGAGCCTTTTTACACGTTTTCTTGGGCATAAGAGGATGATTATAGAATCAAGATTGGATCTTTTTTCCGGTTTGGCTGCGGATCGTCAATAAGTACGATTTGCAGCAAACTCGTATGGCAGCATGGGAACGCTGCTCTGCGCTGGATTATAAAACACTACATTGTGCTTTGTCTGGATGAAAGGAGACACGATTACTTGTCAAGTTTCAACTTTTCACTATAACTGCAGACGGTGAGCTAATGTGGCTACAGCTGCAGCCTCTTCGTACCCGTGATTGCTTTTTGAGAGGATAAAAGTTCTACAGATCTTCTGTTTACAGGTAAGATTACATGATACACAATCACATTGTTTGTGGAAAATGCACAGTTACAACTCGTGTCCACCTGCCACGTACTAACAGACTTGTGCTGTTTAATTTTGTCAGCTCGATTTGACGGTAAATATGTAAAGCATAAAGCACCACGTGAAAGTTACATGAAGCCAAGTCAAAGATTCATGCTAGATACTACAAGGGAATAAAATGGCCTATGTAGGGCGATCACGAAACAAAACTTTCAAACCCAGAATAATAAAGATCCTATTTTCAAATGAATATCTACGTGTACAAAGTAAGAGTGGATAGTTTCCAACACCTGTCATTCCTACCGTATACTAACTTCACTGTCTCCACAGCTCAGGGTAATTTGACACGAGAAAGCTGTAGTTGCGGCGTTCCGGGTAAGTTTGACTACTTGTCCTCTGATACAGTATGCTGTTTCAATAATTGATTGTATCTTGTGGGCAATAGACGTGCGCCTACAAAAATCTTGCAAACAACCTTTTATTATTAAAACATGCAAAATAAAAATATTACAAAAAAATAAGAAATGCAAGGTATATAATTGAAATAACAATAACGTTTAACGAAGCATTATAAGTCGACCTCTAGAAGATGAAATAGTTTCCTTGTTCCGCCGTCTGAATGTTATCATTTATTATTCGATTACGAAATTTTATTGAAGTCTTCACACAGCTCCTTCATTTCACAGAGTGCTTCCTCGAGTAGGTGTTCATGACATTGCCCTTCACGCCCGACTCGGACTACAGTGTTCTCCTATTATACGAAAACCCCACACCCGGCTAAACGATGAAGGCATGATATGATATGATTTTCATTCTAAACAAGCCATTTAAGCTTGTCCACATTACTACATCTTTGGTTGTTCCTTTTGGTGTTGAAGTCCCTTCATTTACGTCTTTTGTCCAGTAAATATGACAGTGACGTGACTGGAGCTGATAGACGCGGTTGAAAAATGCACTACCTTGAAGCCTAAGTGTGGTGTTTGAAACACGGATGGTTCCTGCCGAGCGCGATAGCCCTAACACGTTGCGTGAAACCATAACTCGCTGTTGGCCAATGAATTTAAATACAAGATTAAACCAACCCATCTTATGTTGCTTCTTCCATTTTGTATAATCCCGCTATTACCTTGTTTAGTGGATCTGTTTGACGTCTGTCTCTAAAGGTTTGGTGAATATACTCAATTTTTAATATCCACTTACAAACAGATCTGATTATAGATAAATTAATCTGTGCTACTTTTTAACAGCTCTTCAGAATCATAAAGCGTAATGCGATGCTAACATTAGCATCTGTTCTGTGCTAACGGTCCCTTCAGTTCATGAGCCTTAGTGGTTTTAGTTAATTTATTCTGTTCGCGTGAGGCGTCTTTCAATCAGAATGAGTCTATAAGCGTCGACTTCTTCATCTTATCTCTTCTACATAACTCTGTCAAGTCGTGTTGTTTACATTTAAAAAAGACCTTGACTTCTGCCTTAAAACTCTAAATTTTACAGTAGTTTTAGAGCTCGTAAAGTGGTGTCTTCTAGTGTGATTATCGAGAGGATTCTTTTCTGAGACGATACACAACACACCAACTAAGGGAACAAGGGGCGTAGATAACATACAGATCATGGAACAATATCTTTCATAAGCAGCTTTCACACAATCTAAGGTCGTGCTTGCAGTCTTCATTGACAGTGTGACACACGAAAAGTCTCTCTTCTCACGCGACGTATTAACATCCCTACTTTAGACTTGACGAGCTTTGCCGACTCTGTCCGGCCTACTAGTTGGCTGTCTGTCGTTTTACTTCAACGGAGCATGTAACACGAGCTCCCAGTGTTCATTGAATCGGCGTTCCACTGGATA
>CM076399.1:19740438-19841527 GCA_038363315.1 Mugilogobius chulae | reverse complement strand
TCATTGGAATGAATTATAGACTTTAAGTCCACTCCATGAAAAAAATGGAGCCAAAAACAAAAAGTGTTCTATGGTTATATTTTGTTGAAGAGTATATATAATATATATAATATATATATATAATATATAATTAATATATATTATTTACATAATTAACATTTTAAGTGCTCTGTAAAAGGGCAGTCAACAGAAAACTTGTGTTTAATATGAATCGAAATGCAAAATCAAGATTTTTATCAATATGTGCCAGCCCCTATTTTCCAAAAATGATCTTTTTGTCAAAATTAGAGAAAAACCCGTGCCCTAAAAATTGCACCAATTTGCACTAGGGCAGAAGTGGAGAAATATATGAGAATAAAAGGCCGTGAATGATTAAGTGCATAAGAATATACTTCTTTTTACTCGCTATTTTCAACCAATGTTCATTACCCACCACAAAACAAATATGGTCATTAACTAAAGTACATATGAGTGCTTCACTGTTGGACACAAAACACTCTATAATCACACTTTGCTTGGCCAGTGGTTTCCATACATAGACTAATTCAGGCGGGCCTGCATAGGTCTATTTTTTAGCCGCCATAGACTCATTTGACATTTTTTTTATAAATTATTATTGCAATTCTGTTATTCGTTAGGTCTATTAAAAGCATGTTTTGCAGCCTGCAACGTATTGCCAATACGGTAAATTCTCCGCTCGCTCCAGCACCAGCCACCCTCCTTGACCCAAACGAACACACGCACCAACTTTTCACAAAATCTCCGACTTTCTTCCCTCTGCCCGTGCTCACCGCGAGCGTGCTGTCCAGCTCTCGCTTTCTGTCTCTCTCTCTCCTCTCTCGCTCCTCTCTCTCCCTCTCTCTTTCCACCGTCTCCTCAACTGCGTAAGCCCAAAGTGAGCTGTGCTCGCGCCGAAGTGAGCTGTGTCCAAGTCGTATACGGACAACCCGCCTGGCGAGCCGTGCCTTGTAAAGCGCACGGATACGCACATAACGCAGAGCGCGTAGGGCATCACCTGCTGGGGCCAACAAGCCGAGCGTCCGTCCAGCTGCTGAACTCATAAAGTGACAGAAAAGTCTGGTCCAGACGCTTGTGCATGATGAATCTTAACACACAGGCGAAATCAAAGACCCTGGAAACCCTTTGAAATCATGTTCTACAACTCATAAGCTCTTAGCCAATCTTATTTTGCCGTCAATAGGACATATATTGAGCCAGTTACGAGCAGAAAAAGCAGTGAATTAAGACGGCTTGCAGATTTGAACACGCAAATTACCGGGCCGAAATACGGCGGATTTTGACACATTTATGTTTAGATTCTTTTCATTAGAAAACACAAACCAGGAATCTAGTCTATTTGTCCTGACAAGTTACAGACTATAGTATTCCTCAAACTGTAGCGCGAGGATGCAGCTTACGCTGAGCTGTGTTCAGTGAGTGCAGGAGAAGGAACAGTGGCGGAGCAGAGGCAGTTTGAAGGGGCGAAGAGAGATGGGGCCCCACTGGAAAGCAATTGGAAAAAATTGAAATTAATGGATTACTGTTCTAAAAACATCCCAGATAAAAAGAGAACTTATTTATTAGTATTATCTATGTTTTTAAGACACAAAAAATAAAATTAAAAATAAAATTATAATAATAGCACATTAAAATAAAAAGCAATTGTTATTCCCCCTATTTTGCTAACATATGGTCTAACTTTACTTTTAATAACGAGTTGAAATTAATGTAATATGAACAATAAAAGTTCGTGAACTGCAGCAATTGTAATCACAAGAACGGTACAGGGCACTGATGTACAGCTATGAGTTATTAATTGTAAGGTAAGGTATCGTTATATCAAATATTCTAATTGATAGAGAGGTTTGTTGCTCAATGCAACAGAAGGCACTTTTTAACAGTCCTTCTCACAAGAAATAGTATATGTTTAGTCATAAGGGCTCATATGTGCAGTAATTGTTTATTCACATTTAAAACCTACATATTCGTCAAACAAAAGGCAAAGCTGTTGGAGGAGTTTGATATAAATTATAGTATCTTTAAAATTCACCAGAATGGCAGGAACAAGCAACATGATGTTCGTCAAAATTTCCCCTGGGGAAGGACCCCCAGACCCCCGACTAGGCTGAGACCTCATCCCCCATAGTCTCTCGAAATCTGTGTGAAAACACTGCTTGTGTGAAAGTATTTTCCAAACTAAAAAAACTCCACATAGCACTTTATTGAATGACAAAACATTCAGTTGTATTAAATGATTGCTTTTAAAATGAAATCTCATTTTCTGCTCATTACAGAACAAACACAAGCTGCAAAAAGCAAAAAACCAAGTCTCATTCAAAAGCATAAATGAGATGAAGCTTACCGACCCAACAGTGGAGTTCTGCAGTGTTTTTAAAATCCATGGTGAGTTAAAAATCCAGCATTATATCCACGGAAAAGGAAGCAAATGAGAGTGTTGTGTAGAAGAAAAATCAAAAGTGTGTAGTACAGAATAGTAAACCGGCTTTGGTTAAAAGTCACAGCGTTGGGTCCACATCTGAAAGTTTCTAGGGTTTTAACTCAGCACAGCGGGTTTTCCCTCCCGCGCTCTTTCCCCTTCTTTGCCTCCTTTCCTCTGCCCTCCTCCTCTCCTCCTCCTCCTCTCTTCTCTCTCTCTCTCTCTCTCTATACATGTGTTACTGTAGGTCTAATGCTCTCTCCTCTTCTCTCTGTCAACCCTCCTCTTTCTATAGTCTCCCTCCTCTTCTTCGTTTTCTCCTTCTCTTTCTTCTCTCTCCCTCTTTTTTCTCTCTCCCTTTTGTTTTTCCCTTTCTTTCTTTCTCCTCTCACCTCTCTTATCTTCTTTCCTTCTCTACCCCCTTTCTCCTCTCTCTTCCACTCTCTCTCTTCTCTCTCCCCCCTCCTCCCTCTCACTCTCTTTCTTCTCCACTCTGCTCTTTCTCCTCTTTCTCACGTTTCATCTCTTCTTCTCCTTTTTTCTTCTCTCCCCACTCCTTCTCTCTCTAGCTCATGTTGTTAGTTAAGTGTCAGGTCTCTCCCTCCCCTTCTCTCTCTCCTTTCACTCTCCCTCCCTTTTAATTCTTACCCTCACTCTCTTCTTTATTTCTCTCTCTCTTCTCTATCCCTCTTTTTCTCTCTCTCTATCACCCTCTTTTCTCTCTTCTCTCTACCCCCTCACATTCTTTATCGCTCGTCTCTTTCTGTCTCTCTTCTCTATCCCTCTTTTCTCTCTATCCTCTTTCTTCTCTTTCTTCTGTCTTTCTCCCGCTCCCTCCCCATCCCTCTCCAATGTGTTAGTGTAGCTGTAGGTCTTTCCCTCCCTCTCATCTTCTCCCCCCCTCTCTCTCTTCTCCCCCCCCCTCTCTCTCTCTCTCTCTCTCTCTTCCCCCCTCTCTCTCTCTCTCCCCCTCTCTCTTTCTTCTTCCCCCCTCTCTTCTCTCCTCTCTTCTTCTTCCCCCCTTCCTCTCTCTTCTCTCCCCTCTTCTCTCCCCCTCTCTCTCTCCTCCCCCTCCTCTCTTCTTCTCCCGCCTCTCTCTCTCTCTTCTCCCCCCCTCACCTCCATCCCTCCCTCCCCCTCTCTCTCTTCATGTGTTAATGTAGCTATAGGACTCTCTCTCCCTCCCTCCCCTCCCTCTCCTCTCTCTCTGTAGCTGTAGGTCCCTCTCCCTCTCTTGTCTATTTCTCTCTCTCTCTCCATGTGTTAGATGTAGCAGGTCTCTCTTTCTCTCCCCCCTTCTTCTCCTCTCTCTGCCTCTCTTCTTCATGTGTTAGTGTAGCTGTAGGTCTCTCTCCCTCTCCTCTCTCTCTCCCCTCCCCCCTCTTCTCTCTCTCCCTCTCTCTCATGTGTTAGTTAGCTCTAGGTCTCCCTCTCCCACTCCCTCTCTCTCTCTTCCCTCTCTCTCTTCTTCCCCTCTCTCTCTCCCTCCCTCTCTCTCTCTCCCTCTCTCTCTTCTTCCCCCCCTCTCTCTCTCCCCCTCTCTCTCTCTCTGTCTCCCCCCCCCCCTCTCTCTTCTTCATGTGTTAGTGTAGCTCTAGGTCTCTCTCTCCCACTCCCCTCTCTCTCTCCCTCTTCTCTCTCTCTCTTCCCTCTTCCCTCACTCTCTCCCTCCCTCTTCCCTCCCTCCCCTCTCTCTTTCTCTCTCTCTCTGTAGGTCCCTGGTCTCATTCCGGCTGCAGTTCAGTTTGAGGCGGTCTCTCTCACACAAACACACACATGTCTTTTGAACATTCCTCCCATCTCACATTTACTCGCTGCACTGCAAAAACACAATGACACAACACCAGCCGAAAGAGCCCTCCTTAGTCACGTTTTAACACTGTTCATTTAACACAAACACCACCTGGGATCAACCCTTTAAGAAACAAAACGAGCTAAAGCATTTTTAGGAAATTTGGATTAAAAAAAAAAAGGTGGAAGTATCTTTTTAAACTGTGTGTAAGTCTGTCTTTTCCAGATACACTGTAAAAACTAAAAGGCACTTTAACTTAAAATGTTAGTTCAATTTCTGCCTTAAAGTTTTATGTGATAAAAGTCTCTCTCTTCTTCTCTCTGATTCTTCATTTCTCTCCCTCCTTTTGCTCTTCTTTCGCTCTGTCATGTGCTCCTGTCTGTTCTTTCTCCTATCTCTCTCTCTTTCTCTTCTTTCCCTTTCTGTTCCTCTCTTTCTTTCCTTTCTCTCTCTTCCTCTCTTGTTTCTCTCCCTTTCTCTCCTTTCCCTGTTTTTCTTCCTTTCTTTTTCTCCTCCGTTTCTCTCTTTTTCTCCTCTCTCTCTCTTCCTCTCGTTCTCTCTCTTCTCTCCATTCCTTGTTTTTCTTCCTTTCTTTCTGTTTCTTTTTTCTCCTCTTTCTCTTCCTATTCTCTTTCTCTCCTCTTCCTCTTCCCTCTCTTTCTCTCCTGTCCTCTCTTTCTCTCTTTCTCTTGTTTCTCTCTCTTCTCTCCTTTCCTGTTTTCTCTTCTCTTTTTCTTCCCCTCTCTCTTTCTCTCTCTCTCTTTCTCTTGTTTCTCTCTCTTCTCTCCTTTCCCTGTTTTCTTCCTTTCTCTTTTCTTCCCTCTCTCTCTTCTCTCTCTCTCTTTCTCTTGTTTCTCTCTCTTTCTCTCCTTTCCCTGTTTTCTTCCTTCTCTTTTTCTTCCCTCTCTCTTTCTCTCTCTCTCCTGTCTCTCTCTCTTGCTCTTTATCCTAGTCTCTCTTTCTCTCCTCTCTCTCCTCTCTCTCTCTTTCTCTCCTGTTTCCCCTCTCTCCTTTCTCTCTCTCTCTCCTGTCTCTCTTTCTCTTCTGTCTCTCTCTTTCTTCTCTCTTTATAGTTGTAAATCTTTGACTCACATTGCAAGTTTCTATCAACATAAAGATTTAAGTTAGTTTAACTTTTCGGCCTAAATTGTTGTTTTTCACATTTTTCTATTTTAAGCAGTTTTTACAGTGGTTTGTGTTAACCCTTTGCACACCGCCCCAGACCGGACCCTCCCCCTTCTGAGCTAAAGCGGCTCAAACTGCCTGCAGTCGTTGATCGTTTGGGCTAATTACTCCACAGTTGTTCAGAGGAGGCTTTTGTCTTACAACCAGACAAGCTGCTGCTTCAGGCCTGGCCAGCTTCACTTCTGAACAGGAGGAGTGGAAGAGAAGTCAAAAAAAAAAAAACAACATGGACACAGTTCCGCAGTGGATGCCCCCAGCTTGTGAATTCTTGCAACCTTTAATAAAACAATCATATCTGAAAGAAGCCTGACAAATACAAAATGTTAAAATGACGTCAGCGAAAATATTTTGGTGGTTTTAATGTAATCACAGCGAAAGAATAAAAGAGTAAGCTGCTTGTAAAACACTCAAAAAGAACAATTAAAAAAAAAAAAAAAAAACGGACACAAAAAACTCTGCTTTAAAGGTGCACTATGTAAGTTTCTGAAGGTGAAAAGTCAACTATGCAATTCAGTAGAAATAGAAAGTGAAAACCATACTGTGGGACAATCTGAATGGGGATAAATATGTTTTATGCTATAATGCAGGGGTCCCCAACCACCGGTCCGGGGCCCCAAAACCGGTCCGCGAGCCATCTACCGGGCCCAGAGAATCTCTTAAGATGTATTTTATTTTATAGTTTATCACTACTTCCTTGTGCTTTACTATGAAAATATTGTGCCATTTAACCAAATAAACTCCAAATTGAAGCAATAAGAGTTAAAAAATATGCACAATATATATATATATATTTTGCATTTTACGTTATTGTTATTGGCGCTACCCAACCTCAACCGGTCGCCGGAAAGAAAATTGTGACTGTACCGGTCCTTGCAAGAAAAAAGGTTGGGGACCGCTGCAATAATGTGAAAAAATACAGCTAAAGGTACAGCGTTTTCATGAAAACATAGTTATTAGACCTCGTCTGGGTCAAATAACAGTTTTATTTTTGGCCATGGAAGTCAGTTTAAAGCAAAGATGCAGATTTTTATGATTTATGAAGTCTAACAAAGAAACCTTAATGACAAAAACTTTTATTCAAGATTATTTTTGGTCAAAAGGTTACACAGTGCACCTTTAAATGAAATAAACTGTGTACATGAGGTCAAAAACTTGTTACAATAATGTTGAGCAACTTTTTTGTAGTTTTTGTGCACATATATTTCAATTTACAGAAAAAATGTCATTTTAGGCTCCTTAAAAAATGACTTTTGGTTGAAATATCTCTTTAAAATATTTAATAAAGGGAAACAAACTAGGTTATTTTACAGAAATGTTATATTTCTAACTTTTTGGATCAAAAATTACTCGGAAAGACAACAAATGTGGTGCAATGTTTAAACATAATTTTTTTTTGGACCAACCAAGAGAGTTTCATGTTGATAAGATCAGAGAATTTTATCAAACAAAAATCAAAACTGGGTCAAAACACCCCAAAGATAACACAAGGGTTAAGTTTTGTTTTTTCTTTTCTTATAAAAGCAGCAAATTACACATTTTCTATGTCATTGCTGCCCAGTTAGAGTCATAAAACATATTTTTTTTCAGTTCATGAATGTTTGGGAACCTAGAAATATCAGTAGAGTTGCTTCATGTTCGCTGTAGGGCTGTAGTCAACCAAAGAAATTCTTGGTCGACTAAAGACATGTCCCATCGACCGATTAGTCGACTAAAAAGGGGGCGTGGCTAAAGCGCTGAAGCAAAAAAAAAATATAGTTTGATCTGACTATTTATCTGACACAAAAAGGCAAAAGTGCAATGGAGTTCATGCAAAAACAACAATTTACACAGAGAATGAATATGACACAGTGTGTTTATATCAAAAAAAGGCAGAGTTTAGATTCTGGGCCCGAGCCCGTGCAGGCCCGACAACTACGTGAGAAATGTGGGCCGGCCGGTTCGGGCCATGACGCAGAGCCGCACTGAACACGTGCGCTTCGCGGATGATTGACAGCCGCGTCAAAACACAGCACAAAACCACCGCAGTGATTAAAAAAAAAGTGTTTAAGTGGCCAACTATACGGCGCGAGACTGAGTGAGGAGAGAGAGAGAGAGAGAGAGAGAGAGAGAGAGAAGACTTGTGAATAAGCGCGGAGCAGGTAAAACAGAAAGGAGAACGAAAGACAGGGAAGGCACGTCTTTCGTTTCATCCGCGGATCAAGTAAAAGGTGAGGAAGAAGCAGAGAGAAAGTGCGCCGTTACGCGCTCGGGAGAAAAGAAGGAACAAGAGGGACGGAGGGAGAGAGAGAGAGAGAGAGAGAAAGAGAGGAATGTGCGGTGGAGGAAGCGCGTTTAGCGGCGAGACACACTTACATTAAACACGTTGGACATCATAAGAAGCTTTTTCTGTCATTAAAATGCCACAGTTCAGTGAGTGGGCGGGGCGGGCTCTCTTCGGGCTCGGGCTTAGGCACAGGTTCCGGTCGTGTTCGGAGACGACGTGCGCGGGCTCGGGCTGGGTCGACTAATAAAAATTTTGGTCGACTAAAGTCCCATCGACCGACTAATCGACTAAAGAACTACAGCCCTAGTTCGCTGCACTGTAAAACACTGAAGTAATGTCTGATCTTTTAATATGATACTGTTACAGCCTCCTCCTAAAAACACACTGAGGCCGAGCTCTACAGAACACGTGTAAAACAAGTTAAAACAGGCACTTCCTCCCTCCTCATCCACACACATCAGCAGCACACTCGTTCACATCTACAGCGGAGGTTCTCGAGCTGAGGTACAAAAAGTCTACACGTTGGTTTGAAGTACGTACCAGCAGCGGGCCAAGTACATGTGCTCCTTCACAAACACCGAGCCCGTGAGGAGGATGTACCAACAGGACGCGATGGTGTCCGGGCTGAAAAAACACAAAACGCAATCAATTAATAAATCAATACATTCAGGGCTGTTTGTTTAGTCCTAGTTCTAAAACTTGATCTTCTCTAGTGCTTAACATTATACAAGACTTTACAGAATACTACATTTTACAATATACACAACTAATACACACGACTTTACAACACCTGATTTTCCAGTATACACAACTTTACAATTCAAGCGACTTCCTGTTTTTTTTTTCCTGCTTTTCTCTCAAACACACTGTTTCATTCATGATGTGACGTCATCAAAATAGGAGCGGCAGTCCAACAGATTTCATGAAATAAAGCTATATTTTTACATAAGAATTTAATATTCGTAGCCACTTATTACTTGTACACATGGTTTTTAATATTTAATAATTGACCTTTCGCCGAGCCCCGCCCCCCTTAGTTACTGTTGCTACGTCCATCAAATATGACAGCGTGCCATAGACTTCAATGACAGACAGAAGTACACCAGTTCACGTTAGTGACTTTTTTAAAGCAATTTTTCCGCGATATCCTCTAGATGGAGGCAAAAGGGGTTCACTATGCTGCGGAGGGATTTATTCAAAACATTAAAATACGCAACGGACAGGACATAACTCCTATGGAGGCTAATGCTACTGGATTCATGCTAAATCAGAGAAACCCATAATTTTTAACGTTACCTCAAATGCAACAAGCACAGCCTTGTCCTGCTCTTGCACTGCCGGGTAAGTTCACTTTCATATGTTAAGGTCTATTTTTCTCTATTGCAAGAATATTGTTCATTTACGAGGGTTGTTAGCAAGCTAAACCTACCAGTGTTGGCTAAGCTAAAGCTAAGAGGCTCGCTAAACTTAGCAGCTTAGAGCGTAACTTCTGCAGTTATATCCTCGTCGTGGTATAACTTCAGTCTAGTGTGTGTTTTGCCTCTAGATCTAACAACACAGTAAGTCCATAGCTATAGTTAAACATTAGTTTTACCTTTGAGCAGACATTTGTACGATATATTTAGCTGGTAGAGGAGCTGTCCCGAGTCGCCCACACTGTTTAATCCATTGTAGACACGCTCCAGTTGTTTTCGGATTTGGAAATGGAAAGAACACAACTCCTCCGGTCAATATTTCGGGGTATCTGCGGTCCAGTTTACAAAAACCATAGGCGCATCGCTTCACCATCTTGCTTGGAGCTCAAGATTTGACGGACCATATTTACATAGCAACGGTTGCTATCATGTTTGATTGGACAAGAGCCGTTTTGGGGCGGGGCTCGGCGAAAGGTCAATTGCATTTAGGTCAGTGACTGTGATAGTGGGGGGGTTACACGTGGGTGATTCTTCTTTTGTTTTTAAAACCGCCACCTACTGTACTACAATTAGATTGCATCTCTTGGTCTTATTTTTTTTCTTTAGGTCAAAAACATTTGCTTATTTGACTCTTTAAAGGGACTGTACTCGATTTTTTTGCAACAAGATAACTTAAAAGCAGTTTCCCCCTAGCACTGATGCCTTGTTAATGTTCTATTCAGGTGGAAATTAGTCCCCAAAGTCCTGTCTATGTCTAATAAAATCCTGTTTGTGTGCAGCTTTTTCTGTTTTTGTTTTTAGCATTGTGGCTAACTGTTGTTAGCATAGTAACTCACCTCACTGTTAAAAGCTGTGAAAAAACATTAAAACTCATCATGATGAACAATAGGTGGGTTTCACATTCTAGAATTCTTGGCAGTTACAAGCCAGATGGAGGGCAAGAGGGAGTTTTTCCTATTAATAACATTGGACTTTGCCATGGAATAATTCAAAAAATATTTTGCCAATTTAAAAAGTGGCAATTTCTAGGGGACTAGACCCATTACTCTTTCGTATTGCAAAAATAAACTTAATTTGAACAATATTAATTTTACCTGCCCTCCACCTCATTGAAATAACATTGGCCAGAAGAATGTTGTGATGTCACGTGAAACCCACCTATTGACCTTTCGCCGAGCCCCGCCCCCTTAGTTACTGTTGCTACGTCCGTCAAATATGACAGCGTGCCATAGACTTCAATGACAGAAAGAAATACAACTGTTCACGTTAGTGACTTTTTTAAAGCAATTTTTCCGCGATATCCTCTAGATGGAGGCAAAAGGGGTTCACTGTGGAGCGGAGAGATTTTTTCAAAACATTAAAATACACAACGGAGGGGACATTACTCTTATGGAGGCTAATGCTACTGGTCTCAAGCTAAATCAGACAAACCCATGATCTTTACCTCAAATACACAGCCTTGTCTTGCTCTTGCACTGCCGGGTAAGTTCACTTTCATATGTTAAGGTCTATTTTTCTCTATTGCAAGAATATTGTTCATTTACGAGGTATGTTAGCGAGGTAAAGCTACCAGTGTTGGCTAAAGCTAAAGGGCTAGCTAAACTTAGCAGCTTAGAGCGTAACTTCTGCAGATATATCCTCGTCGTGGTATAACTTCAGTCTAGTGTGTGTTTTTGCCTCTAGATCTAACAACACAGTAAGTCCATAGCTATAGTTAAACATTAGTTTTACCTTTGAGCAGACATTTGTTCGATATATTTAGCTGGTAGAGGAGCTGTCCGTACTGTTTAATCCATTGTAGGCACTGCTCCAGTTGTTTTCGGCTTTGGAAATGGAAAGAACACAACTCCTCCGGTCAATATTTCGGGGTATCTGCGGTCTGATTTAACGTTACATAAACCGTAGGCGCTTCGCTTCACCATCTTGCCCAAGTATGTCTGAGAGCTCAAGATTGAGGGACCTTATTTACATAGCAACGGTTGCTACCATGTTTGATTGGACAAGAGCCGTTTTGGGGCGGAGCTCGGCGAAAGGTCAATTCTGAAGCTCAGAATGCATTAGCTACGTGAGGAAATCATGTAGCCTGAAGGAAAAAGGTTAAAATGAATTATTTCTGTTTGTTTACATTTTTAGGATGCAAAAATCAGGTACAGTCCCTTTAATAGTATATTTATGTGATAGATATAGATATATAAGTTCATATGTCAATGTATTACTATAAAAAGATCAAATGGTGTTTATGTTCACATAACAACAATTACCAACTTTAAGAAATAAAAAATGCAAATACTAAATAATAAAAACTACGTGTACTAGTGAGTGGCTACTAATATTAAATTCTTATGTAAAATTACTAAAAACAGCTTTATTTCATGAAATCTGTTCATTTTGGCCGTCAGATCTCCAGACTCCTGTGAATCTGTGATCGACTGCCGCTCCTATTTTGATGACGTCACATCATGAATGAAAAATAGCAGCGCGCTCAGATAGAAGCAAAGCAAAAGAGTCAAACAGTGCGCTGAAAATAGAACATTCTGTTATCATTCTGAGCGTGCGATGAAAGGAAAACAGAGCGCAGACAGAGCCTACGCACGCTGTCCGGAAGTCTGCACTCAATTTCAACTTATACGCTCTCAGTAGGGATGTCACGATATCAAATTTTAGAATCACGATTATAGCAAAAGTAAAAATCACGATTTTGCGATTATTCACGATTATCGGCATAAAGAACAAATATATACACAAATATATTTAAAATCTAAATTATTGGCATTTGATTTGCTGACAGTGACAATACACTGATTGTATTACATAAATATGATGTAGGTTTGATTAAAAACAATACATACAATTATTTTAAATAATTACCCTTTTTATCAAGCTTTTTTTTTTTTTACATTATTGTCCCTTTAATGATTGCTTTAATATTCTCATTATACTTACAAGGAGAGATCGATTACTAATAATATTATTATGTGTGATCTGTCACGTGACTCACGAAGGCGACGTCATCCCACACGTTTTGTTTTCCCAGCGTGTCGTCGTCACGTGACGCCTGCAGCGTCTCTGCTTTCGTTTTACTTTCAGGTCGGAGTTTATGTCAAATGAAGCATAAATACGCGGTTATTTTTTGCCGTGAGCTGCGTGATTCTCTCTGGAGCGCTTCGTTTAAAGGATTTACGTTGTTTCTTACCTTTACTTGGACGAACAGCGAGGGATGATCGTATCGAAGATGCTGGATCATGTTGGATGTGTTAGCGCTTTTAGCGGCTACTTTTCAACGACACGTTTTGCGTATTGATACTCTTCAGCCACACAAAGCCCTGATCATCTTTAAAACATCCCCTGACTTGATTATTTGGATGGATACAACTCCTGAAGCGCTAACTTCAGCAGCATTAGCGGTGAGTTGACGACACACACTGTTCTCCGCCTCCACGCTGCCCACGCACGTCACAGAAAACATAAAAGACGTGTTTGCGGTTTACCGTGAGTTGTAAAAAGTCTACGAATAACCTACCGTGGGGGGAAATATTCACATTTATTGAAAAACCGGTTAATCTTGACATCCCTAGCTCTCAATTCTTATTTACTGCGCACAATGATGTTCTCTATGCACGCTCAAGATAAAGACGACATATGATTTTTGCTTTTTGAAAAACTAAACAAACAAAAAAAACAACCTAGTACATGTATCTGGAAAGTTTTTGATGAAAGTAAATTACTAAATGACCAAAAACTCTAAATACTAACTGTGTGTGATCCCAGACATAAAAGTAGAGCATGCATAACATTCAGGCAGAAATCCCCAGTGCTGCATTTTACATTAAGACAAATGCATTCGCTGTTTGCCAAGTGCTGTAGAGCTGCTCCATAAAACGCCATTAGAGCAGCGACCATTATCCACACACAGAGTTTAGACACGAAATCCTCTGTCACTCACACCAGCTGGCTCTGATTTAGACACGCAATAAGACAGCACACAGAACATTAGCCGTTATGTTAGCGAGGAGGGCATGTAGTGGAGGAGAGGGTGAATGAATGAGTTTACAGGAAGCTGAAGACGTTTACGGATGCAGAGATAGAGAATGTGAAGTTAGAAGTGCTGCATCTGTGTTTATTATTATTTTAGAATTCATTTAACCTTATTTTAAACCATTTTGAGTAGTTTACTTAGTCCCTCTGTGGGTTCAGAGGGTTGTGCAGGGGTCGGGTACAAACAGGACGAGGTGGCGGTCTGGGGCTGGTGCCTTGACACACACAAACACACAGACAGTATTTGGATGTTGGAACATGGAACATCACGTCTCTGGGAGAAGAGCCTGAGCTGGTACAGGAGGTTGAGTGATAAAGACTACGGTCACACTGCAGGGTCAGATTTTCTCATGTGGTGTTCACGTTACACAAAACATGTGACTCCAGCTCGTCTCTGGTGTGAACGAGATGCAGCTCCTAAAACAGGGTCTGCAACCTACGGCTCTAGAGCCACATGCAGCTCTTTAAAGCCTCCAGAGGGGCTCTTTATCTTCCTACAATCCTTGTATGGACGCGCCGTCAGGTCTTTGTAAACGCAAATGTGTCTCTATGCGTTGGTTTAGATATTTCACTAATTTAAATTTGGTGAATTTTCAACTGCATTTAGACAATAATCACATTTGATCTGTACTGTGGTGCCTTTTGGCCAAGTCTGCATCGAAAAAGAGATTTATCTCAAGGGACTTCCTGGTTATAAAAAAAAAAAAAAAAAAAACATTTTGACACTCACATTGTGAAATAAAATGGAGCTGAAGCGCTGAGGAAAAACTCTGAAAACTACGTAGGCCTACAACGTTTAAACAAAGTCAACATATTGGGGGTTTATCTTCATATTTTTTTTAATCCAGTTGCGGCTCCTTTGGAAATGGATTTGCGTTAAATTTGGCCAGTGCAGACCACTGCCCTAAAGTGATCACATGACATGCACAGAGTGTATTTACACAGCCAAGACATGTTTGTGTCTATTTCAGTCTGTTTTTGTGAAAACGGAGCCGCAAAGACCAAATACTATCAGTGAAGAGTTCTGCTAGCAAGCTAGCACACATTAACATGTTCTGTTTCCTCTCCAGAGTGAAGCCAGTCATTTTGAGAAGCCCAAAGAGTTGAAAACGTTCAGAACATTACACTAGAGTGGATATAAATCCAAACTGTTATTGTCATGTGTGTCACAGAGAAATGCTTTTAAAGCACAGAAAGTTGGTGACACTGACAGGAAGTAGTCCAATGATAATGACATTATAATAATTTGACCAACGCTTACAACACACCGTCAGTAAACAAGAAAACACTTCACACTTTTTGTCTTTTCAAAACGGATTTGCAGCGATGTTTTGTGGACTTTATGTCACTGATTTGTGAAGAATGGATAAAAGGACCTGGATGACACAACAGTTTATTCTGAAAACTTTACAGAGGTGAAAGATTCTCCACCGGGTTTGTCCTACATCTTTCCCTCTGACTGATCGGATGCTCTGTTGCAGTACGTAGTAATTGTGGTTGCTAAAATAGGCTCTGTATGATTTAGTTTAGCTTTGTCTCTTGTCTTCAACACCAACGTGGGAAACTCCTTTACACCTGAAGAGCGGTGACTGGGACTCAGCGATAGCAACACTCAATCAGCTGCTTTTGGTCTTGCAACTCACAATCAGAAACCTTAAAACTTCAAAACTTGTGCAGTGAACACTTTGCTTTCAGCTTGTGCAAATGTTGCGGCAGAAAAGGCAGAAGGTCAGAGGAGCAGACGCCGCGTGAACTCACTAGAACAGGTTGTGGTTGGCCTCATGTCTCTCGTATCTCGCTGACCTACACATCGATCTGAAACGAAAACAGCAGATGTAACAGCACTTTCAGCGTAGTTTTATCAAAGGTTTTAGCCCTGTACCTGATCTAATGTCAGAAGAATATAAAACCTTAGCAAAATGATTACAAAAGTGCACTAATATTACATTTACACAGCATGCTCTCATCAAGAATAATGAATAAATGTGTTTAGAGTGACAGACCGGAGCTGATGTTCTCGGAGGTGGGAGAGGACGTCCATGTGATACAGGTGACTGTAGATCGTCCGAAGGTCCTGAAAAAGACAAACAAGCAAGCAGAAAGTTTGAGAATTAAACAATACAAACTATGTTTAAAAAATGCTGGGAAAAAGAACTTCAAATGACAGTGGTCGATGAGGAGTGGAGCCTACGATGTAAAAATGTTTTCATGTCCATGGAATGTTAGTTTGTTCTTAGAACCCCAAATAATGAGTAAATACTGTTATACAAGTAAAGCACAGTTGTGTTGAGAAGTGTGGGAACAACTAATGCTGACCACCTACATACTCTGCACACATGCCCAAAAAATCAGCAATCGAGGATGTACGTTATTGATGTAATGAAAAAAATTGTGGACAAAATATAATACCCTGAAACATATTTTGCTTGGCA
This sequence comes from Mugilogobius chulae, assembly GCA_038363315.1. Classification (NCBI taxonomy): domain Eukaryota; kingdom Metazoa; phylum Chordata; class Actinopteri; order Gobiiformes; family Gobiidae; genus Mugilogobius; species Mugilogobius chulae. The sequence goes on along the minus strand of CM076399.1, from coordinate 19,825,968 downwards.
TCGAATCAAATACAGTAATATGGAAAAGGCACATTTTACATGTTTTTGGTGCTAAGAACTACTGCAGTTAAGCAAATAACAAAGAATTGGGAAAAGTAAAGGCCCAAATACAAATAGGTGGTATGAATCAGTAATGAAAATACAGTATATAACATGGAAAAATGCACACATAATCTAAAAGGTACAATGGAATTATTAAAAAAAGATGGCACCTTATATTGATAAAATATAGGTTAATAGGGTATTTGCTGCTGTCAATCAATATTAAAGTTTAAAATAATAAATGAAACAATACATTAAGGTTTGATTACATATAGCTGCTGTCTGTGTTTGTATATGGACTGTGTGTGTATCTATACGTATGAATGTAGGCATCTGAAGGTGCATGGTCATGGTTTTGCATAATATGTTTTTTTTTTTTTTGTAAAATTATAATAATTTATTATTTATGTATGTATGTATGTATGTGTGTAGGCCTGTCATGATAAATATTTTTACCAGACGATATATTGTCTCTGAAAATATCTCGATAATCGATAATATTGTTGACGGCGTTTTATACAGCAGAATGAAATTATTCAAGGCAATATCCTCTTAGATCTAAAATAAAATCGTCATAAAAATAATGTAACATTGGCAGAGTTTTGTTCCGATCCGATACCTGGATCGAATATCGGTGCCGATCCAGGAAATTTTGCTGGATCGAGTATCAGCTCCATGATATCGGTTCAGCCGATATCCTAGTTGTGTTTATTGGACACATAGAGTCTGATTTATAGGCTGATGTTGAACCAGAATGTCTCATAATGTTTGACATTTTATTCTTTCTCTTTCTCTCTGTTTCTTTATTCTCTTTTTCTTTCTCTCTCTTCTCACTCTCCTCTCTCTTTTCTTCTCTTTTCTTTCTCTCTTTCTTCTCTCTATTACTCTGTCTTCTCATCTTTCTTAATTTCTTTCTCTCTCTCTCTCTCTCTGTCTCTCTCCTCTTGCTTTCCCCTCTCTTTCTCTCTCTTCTCTTTTTCTTTCTTCTCTCTATTTCTGTATTCTTTCTCTCTTTCTTCTCTTCTCTCTCTCTTCTCTCTCTCTCCTCATGCTCTCTCTTCTTTCTCTCTCCTCTCTCTCTCTTTTTCTCTCTCTCTCTTTCTCTCTCATCTCTTTCTTCTCTTCTCTTTTTCTCTCTCTCTCTCTTCTCTCTCCTCATGCTCTCTCTTTCTTTCTCTCTTTCCTCTCTTCTCTCTCTCTCTCTTTCTTCTCTTCCTCTCTCTTCTCTCTCTCTTTCTTTCTCTCTCTTCTCGTGCTCTCTATCTTTCTTCTCTTCTCTCTCTCTCTTTCTTTCTCTCTCTCTTCTCTCTTCTCTCTCCTCTTTTTCTTCTCTTCTCTTCTCTCTCTTCTGTTTTTCTCTCTCTCTTCTCTTCTCTTTCTTTCTTTCTTTCTTTCTTTCTCTCTCTTCTTCTTAAGTTGTTCAGTTATGACTTGTGGTATAAATAACTCTATTATGATCAAAAGTCTTATGTTTTGAAAAGTAAAAAAGAGCTATTCCAGTCGTTACACAAGTATCGGTTGATATCGGGTATCGGCAGATGCTTAATTCTAAAGTATCGGGATCGGTATCGGAACCTAAAAAAGCTGGATCGGTGCATCCCTAGTCTTGTATCAATTAAACAACACAACGGTGGGTATACGCGAGGAAATACTTGTACATGAACGAGCCTCTGATACTTTGATGGCCCGTGTTTTCTCTTCTACGCGCTGTGACCCACGGAGCGACAAAACAGCGGCGGAGGTGAAGCTCTGGAGGAAGATGAGCGGACATGAGTGCCAGGAGCGGGGCACGCACAGAGGTAACACACAAACACCTGCACTGGCATCTTCTGTCTGTTTGTGTCTTCGTGGGCAACACAAGCTTGCCTGCGCCTCGTGGTCATTTCAGTTCGTTTCTCTACTGAATTTGAACTACGTTGACTTTCCCGTGCAAACTGCCGTGCTTCTACCTCTCCTCTCTCGCAGAGCTGAAAGCGTGGTGTTAATGACGATTAGTTGGATTCTGCGTGATGTTTTGCCGCAGCTGAACTGCTTTTGGGCAAGGTATGCGCATACACATTTATCCAGTCTCAAAATGCTATCGTGCACGTTTTTTATATATCGCACGATAACTCGATATAGTAATTATTGTGACTAGAGATGCACCGATCCGATACTGGGATCGAATATCGGTGCCGATCCAGGAAATTTTGCTGGATCGAGTATCGGCTCCATAATATCGGTTCAGCCGATATCCTAGTTGTGTTTAATTGGACATAATGAGTCTGATTTATGTCTGATGTTGATCCAGAATGTCTCATAATGTTTGACATTTTATTCTTTCTCTCTTTCTTTCTTTCTTCTCTTTTCTTTCTCTCTCTTCTCACTCTCCTCTCTCTTCTCTTTCTCTCTTTCTTCTCTCTAATTCTCTCTTCTCTCTACTACTGTCTTCTCTTCTTTCTTTCTTTCTCTTTCTTTCTCTCCTCGCGCTCTCCCGCTCTTTCTCTCTCTTTTTCTTTCTTCTCTATTTCTGTCTTCTTTTTCTCTCTCTTTCTCTTTCTTCTCTCTTTCTCTCTCTTTCTCTCCTCACGCTCTCTTTCTCTCTCCTCTCGTGCTCTCGCTCTTTCTTCTCTTCTCTCTTTCTCTCTCCTCATTCTCCTCTCTTTCTCTCTCTTTCTTCTCTTCTTTCTTCTTCTCTCCTCTCTTTCTTCTCTTCTCTCTCTCTCTTTCTCTCTTAACTTTTCTCTCTTCTCTTTCTTCTCTTCTCTCTCTCCTCACGCTCTCTTTCTTTCTCTCTCTTTCTTCTCCTCTTTCTCTCTTTCTTCTCTTCTCTTCTCTCTCTCCTCACACTCTTTCTTTCTTTCTCTCTCTCTTTCTCTCTTAACTTTTCTCTCTTCTCTTCTCTCTCTCCTCACGCTCTTTCTTTCTCTCTCTCTCTCTTTCTTCTCTTCTCTTCTCTCTTTCTTTTCTTCTCTTCTCTCTCTCCTCACACTCTCTTTCTTTCTTTCTCTCTCTCTCTCTCTTAACTTTTCTCTCTTCTCTTTCTTCTCTTCTCTCTCTCCTCACCTCTCTTCTTTCTCTCTCTCTTCTTTCTTCTCTTCTCTCTCTCTCTTTTTTTTCTCTCTTAACTTTTCTCTCTTCTCTTTCTTCTCTTCTCTCTCTCCTCACGCTCTCTTTCTTTCTCTCTCCTCTCTTTCTCTCTTTCTTCTCTCTTTCTTTCTTTCTTCTCTCTCTTTCTCTCTCTTCTTAAGTTGTTCAGTTGTGTCTTGCAGTATAAATAACACTATTATGATCAAAAGTCTTATGTTTTGAAAAAGAAAAAAGAGCTAGTTCAGTCCTTACACAAGTATCGGTTGATATCGGTATCGGCAGAGGCTTCATTCTAAAGTATCGGGATCGTATCGGAACTGAAAAAGCTGGATCGGTGCATCCCTAATTGTGACAGGCCTATATGTGTGTAACAAGTGGTGGGAAATAAAAATAAAAATAGTGTGTTGTAGATAAGACCAAACAAGGAAGAAAAAAACAAAACAAAAAACTTAATAATACGACACAATTAAGTATTAAACTAGAAAAAACTAGAATCCGACCAATTAAAAGTCTTTCAGGCAAAATCTGACCAGTATTGCACAGTGTTGTACTTAATTTTAATGTTTCGACTCACAAAACACAACCATTTCATCTCATTTACATTCAGACTGCACCTGAACGCAGCACCAGACTGATACTCCTCTCTGCGTTCAATTAATAGTCAGTGTCATAACAAATAATGAAACACAAGTAGCTTATTGCAATTTGGGCCTAAAAACTAGACATTTATCTGAACATACTGTGCTGTAATCTCATTATTTGTACTAAAATGAGTGCATAGTTTAACGTGTTTTTAAATATTTACGGTCCGAACGTGTCAGTTGCCGGTAAACACACAGTCGGTGAGAGCGAAAAGGCAAAAGGGCTTTTCAGAGATTAGCTCATTGTTTAGAGTGACTTCATGTAAATCACGTTCAGAGGCGAGACGTGACAAAGTGAAGGTGTGAAAGTGAACAGGCCGCAGATATAACCATCCGCGGACTAAAATAGGTCTCTATCAGGTGTCAAGAGGCTGATATAGAAGAGAAAGAGGACTTGTTTAGACTAGAACAGAGATTAGAACAGGCTTGATCACATTAAGTCCTATTTGCACGACCTAATGTTTACCTTGGACTCATGTAAATAGTAATAATTCTGGACGTCGTCTGAGTTTCTACTCCGTGTGAATCATCCATTGCCCCGAAATTTACATCCTGTAATTCTCCAAACTCAGACGTCCTCATGTGATTCTAAAGTTGTACCAATGTGTATGTCTGTGTTTTCAATGAACGGTTTAGAGATGAATTAATAATGACTCTGCAGCTTATTTTACCTTCAGATTCGAACTAAATTTTTATTAATATTATTTACGGATCATTTTCAAAGGAAATGGTTGTTTTTTTCTACGATTAAAAAGCTACAGATTAATCAAACTATGATTTAAAGTCCATGAACCGGAAGTACAACAACCTCATTGTCGAAGCAACGGAAGGTCGAGAAGATGGATATATAGGGAAAAGTTTGGACAGAACGCTGCAAAGTTTGGATTTTATCACCCAGCAGGTTAACGGCCCAATCACATCACAGCAGAGCGAGGGTTGAGGCGGGTTGGTGGCAATGATGACAGGAAGTATTGTCTGAATCAAACAAAACAAAGATGGCAGCTCCTGTGAATGTACGTCAGTGGTGTCCAACCTGTCGATCGCGATCTACCGGTCGATCTTTGAGGCAGTGGAAGTAGATCCCAAAGTCTCGTCTGTTTATACGAACTTTAAGCACGAGTCACAAGCGCACTAAACATGCAATCTACAAGCACGATATGCGCGAACTCAGAGATGGGGACTTGGGACTCGGACTCAAGTCTGACTTAAGTCCCTATTCTCTGAGACTTGACTTGGACTCTTGATTGAAGACTCGTGAACATTACAAGTCAATGCGTTGCCGTGGCGAATCCACATTCACTCTCTTTCCTTCTGTCTTTCTCACATTAACACGCGAGAGATGCTGAAAAAGCATAACTTTATAAGACACTCAAGGAGAGGTGAGTTAGTCAAGTGTTAGCAGCAACCCAAAAATGTCAGTGCATCGCTATATTCACCTTTTGCAGTGAGCTTATTAAAATATTATTTTAGGATGTTTTGGATAGTTAGAGCAACGCCCCACACTATGTACAGGGCAAAAGCGAGCAACCAGCGCTAATATAGCATATGCATGAGGTTACAAGCTAAGCTGGGCTTGACATTAAGGGTTGTCCCGTTGCCCACGGCAAGTAAATAATTTTTCCGGGCAAGTGCTTTGCTCTCCTTAGTTGCCCGAATGGGCAAGTGAAAAAATCTGCATCAAATTTTTTTTATTATTTAAAAATCTAAACTATAAGCGTTTGACTTGTCTGCAGTGAAGTCTACAAGTGTTTCTCAACTGCAGATTCCTTGTTCCTGTTCTCAAAAAGTCAGCAGCCACTGCAGTGAGCAGCTGGTTTGTAATTATCTGAACCTGAAACTAGTTTGCACTAAATTTACTACAATCAAAACAAAATAAAACACTATCTGAACACCACACAGATTAGTGGCCAGAATAAGCTGATTTAGACTCCATGACTTGGTAACTCCATGATGATGATTGGTTTTGTTAGAATGTTCTCTAGTACAGAATTAAATACTGTATGTGCAGTATGTTTAATGGTCAAAAATCTATGCTCTTTACTACCAGACTGTATTTCTTAGATTTGGAGAATGGAACTAATGACAAATTGAAGTAAAGGTTATTTAGTTGAATATATTATTATGGCATATAAAAGAAGTTAAATGTTTCAATTTTTGTAGTTTTTGTTTGCTTTTAGCTTAGTTGCTCTATTTCTCAAAGGTAGCAGTGAGCCAAGGCATATTCTGTGCAGCCTATGGGCCTGTTTTTGTTTTTAAAATGTTTAAAGTATAAACATAAAATGCAGTAAGCAACAAAGGCAATAATGACAGAATACAAAGTCAATTGAAAATTGAAAGACGGACTACATTTGTTAACAACAAACACTGTTTTTCTTAACCCAAACTAGCAGTTCTTCAAATCATTCCTGGCTCTCCATCTCCAGGCTGTTTTCTGTTTCTGATAAGAATTAGTGGAAAATTCTAGACTCAACTCTGCACTAAAATACTCCAGTTTGGATTCTCCAGGCTAAAGGTTACAGTCTAAATATTAAGGCCTACTGGATTGTACAGAGTTCAAAATGAACAACCCCGGCACCAGGGCATCTAAAGGACTTAAAGAATTAGAAAGTAGGACTGCTCAATAATGGCACTTGTTCTCTACTTAGGCCTTAGTCGTGAGAACACCTGGACAGTGGCCAACTCAAGAGAGGGTTAACATACAGACACCCTCACAAAACCCATGGAAACATGGAGAGAACATGCAAACACCACCTACAGAGATCTTCAGAGGTTGATTTTAATTCAAAGCAACTATCTTCTTTAAATTTTGTTTTATGTAGAGGTGTCAAATTAGTGCATTAATTGGGATTAATTAATTACAGACATATTAATCGAGTTAATTTTTTTAATCGCATTTTGAAATCTTTAACTTCATTGTTTCCATCTGTGAGTTACAAAGTGAACATAAGGGCTGTTCAACTTGACAACTTAGTAACAAAACACTTCCTAAAGTCTTCATTTGTGCAATATATTAATATTTCCATCTGCAACAATAATGTAATTAAATTGGATAAAAACAAAACAAAAACACTTCAGTTGAGTGTTTTTTTCAGCAATTTTTAGGTGAGATTAAAATAGATTAATTAGATTAATTAATTACAGATCATAATTCATAAATCTCTTCATTTTTTTTAATCGCCTGACAGCACTAGTTTTAATTAGCGATTATTGCAACCATTTTTTATCAAAAGATAAGGTGGGTTATCAGCACTTTTGAAGAGAATATACAAACATTTTGAGATTATGAGAAATTTTTCCACTCGTGGAAACGCATGTTACAAACACACTTTTGAGTTTATGTTAAAAATCTTAATGAGTGGGTTTTAAAAGATGAGCCAAATGCAGAATGTAAATATCCATATGGGCAAAACGTTATGAACACAACATTTTTAAAGGGGCCTATTGCTATCTTATTGCTTCTATATGTATTTAAGAATGAACTATAATCTATACAAATAGGTCAGTAATTTATATATTACAAATTACAAAATGTATGTAAAACAGGTTAGAAGTAAAGAAAGGTCTATTTACTTCTTGTACAAAACTGCAGAACTAATAAGCTCCGCCTCTTCATTGTAAGATTTTAATGTAACAAGCGGCAGATTTAACATTTGTAATTGTTATTGTTGTAATGTGGCTTGTCTCCTATGACATTTTGAAAAGTGGATCATATTAATGAAGGACAAAGACGGATTTTTTAATTTATACTATTTATTGTCATGTGAGTTAACCCCTTAATATTTTGGATCATTTTTCCTAAAATGCAGTGCAACAAAAATTTTACAAATTCAAACTGAAACTGTTTTGAGCCCTTTAGACACTGTAGGTTATAATGTTCATGCTGGAGCCACAGACCACCAGGAGACAGGAGATGCGTTTAAAGGGGGTTTATTACATCAAAGTTGTTGCCATGGATGACATGGTTATTGTACTCAAACAAAAGACGCATGGGCAACAACAGAACAAAAGGACTCAGGGCTGACAGGAAGGCCTATTTCTAACCTTTCCCTGGGTGTGGTTTCCTGTTTCCAGGGTTGCAGGTGCCACCATCTTGTGGCCACATTTCAAAGTGCCACATCCAGATGTGAATTTAATAGAAGTTTAGAACAGCCGCCCTCGGATTTGTGCAGCAAATACGTTTAAATGGGATCATCACTCTGGATTTCTGGTAGAGGAATGAGTCTTGAGACGGGCCTTAGATATTCTTTGCCATTAATGGTTAACTTTACGCTGCGCACTCGTCCATCTACTCCTGGGTAGGTTTCAACAATCTTTCCAATGGACCAGGATGCACGAGGAGACTGAGGATCCATTAGCATTACTACTTGTCCTTGGCTCAAGTTAACCTTCTCAGTTTCCCATTTTGTCCGGTTTTGTAGAGTAGGCAAGTAGTGACGAATAAAGGCTGTCCAAAATCTGTCCGCTAGAATTTGACTGTGGCGCCATTTCCTGTTGCCCAGAAGTTCACTTTCACAGTATATTGCTTGTGGTAAAGAGCAATCTGGCCGCCCCATCAATAACATGTTTGGTGTCACAGGGTCAGGATCTGCTACATTTGAGGATATGTATCCTAATGGTTTTGAATTTAGAATACCTTCTATTTCAGTTAGAACCGTATTAAGGACAGTATCAGTAGTAGTTTGGTTTCCTACTGCGACATTTAAAGCAGATTTAATGGACTTAATTTCTCTTTCCCAGCTCCCACCAAAATGTGGAGCTGATGGTGGGTTAAACTGGAATTTCACCTGTGACTTGGCCAGTTCTTGCTTTAGTGTGGGAGCCATAGATTCAAAGCCATTTTTAAGTTCTGCCTCACCTGCTTTAAAATTTGTACCACAATCAGAAATTAGTTCAAAAGGTTTTCCTCTGCGTGAGACAAATCTTCTAAAAGCCATTAGAAATGTGTCAGCATCCAGTTTATTCAGAGTTTCAATGTGTATACAGCGTGTGGTTAAGCATTTGAAAAGCAACCCCCACCTTTTTTCTGTGCGACGACCTACTGTTACATTAAATGGTCCAAAGCAGTCCATTCCTGTGGACCAAAAGGCCGGTTTTAACAGCCTTAGTCGTGCTGGTGGTAAGTCTGCCATTTTGGGAATAACTGGATTTCCTCTCCATCTCTGACATGTTTGACACTGATGCTGATGTTTGCGTATTGCCTGGCGACCCCTCAGTATCCAGTATTTGCGCCTCATTTCTGCCAGTACACGTTCAGGGCCTGGATGTAATAACTGTTGATCATAATGTTTGATTAATAGCTTGGTGATGGTGTGATTGGGGTCCAGAACAATAGGATGGAGGCTTTCACAATCAAGGTTTTCTGCTCTACGGAGCCGGCCCCCCACTGTAATGAGATCAAGAGATGGGTCATATTCAGGAGAGAGAGGTAAAAGTCTGCTGCTTTTTGGTATAGATTTATTTGCTTTTAGAAAAATGTATTCCTCTGGGAAGCAGTCCATTTGCACTTGTTTCAGAAGAAAATGTTCACATTTGATATAACGCTCAGCACAGTCTGACTGATTGTCCTCTGCCGCCCATAAAGCAGTGTTTTGGTTTCCTTTACCAAGTCATTCCAGTTGCTAAATTTGTTAGTGTCAGGTAAGTTTGAGTTAGCTGAAGTTACAGTACCACAAAACATTGATTTCCTAAGCTCCTCTACTGGCTCACTCTCAGTTGGGGCACAGGGATTTGTAGGCCAGTGACTTTGGTCTAGGAGGAGAAAAGGAGGACCCTGGCTCCACCTATTAGGGTGTGACAGTTCAAGAAGAGTTTTGCCTCTTGTTATGTCATCTGCAGGGTTATTCTTTGATTCAACATATCTCCAGTTATTTGTATCTGTCAAAGTTTGTATTTCAGAGATCCTTGTGCCAACAAATACTTTATAGCGACATGACTCTGACTTTATCCATGACAAAACAGTTGTTGAATCTGTCCAGAGGGTCACTGATTGGATTGGGATTGTCAGTTCAGTACTCAGAAGGTTGGCCAGTTGAGCACCTGATAGAGCAGCGCATAATTCAAGACGAGGAACAGATAGTTGACGCTTTGGGGCTATGCGCGATCTGGCCATGACAAAGCTGACATGTGGTTGCCCATTTTTTATCTGTAGGTAGGCAACAGCACCATATGCACGTTCTGAAGCATCACAAAAAACATGCATATGAAACTCTGAGTTGGCTACACTGGCATGTTTTGGTAGGTAACAGCGAGGAAAGTTGATCACCGGGAGGTTTTTTAATTCCCATTCCCATGAGTTCCATTTGTCAAGTAGTTTGTCCGATTTGATGATGTCATCCCATCCTTTCTCATGTTTCCAAAGGTCCTGCACCAAAACCTTTGCACGTGTTGTGAAGGGGATTAAATAGCCCAGAGGATCATATTGGCTTGCAAGAATTTTGTAAACATTTCTCATTGTAGGGTCATAGGAAGTAGCTGATCTCATTTTGTAGCTCAGCGTATCTGTCAGACAGTTCCATTGAAGACCTAATGTCAGTTCTGTTGGGTCTTCACTATCTGAAAGCCACAGTTCACTGGTTTTGGACCTAGCATCTGGTGGGAGGTGCTGTATTACAGTGACATCATTACTTGCCCATTGTCTTATTTCAAACCCACCATCTGCCAATAGGGGTCGCATTTTGTCAATTAGACACTTTGCATCACTGGGGGAAGAGAGACTTTGAAGGCAGTTATCAACATAAAAACATTGCTGCACTGACTGAACTATCTCCTCATTTCCCTCACTGTGATCTTGGACATGTCTGTTTACAGCATAGATGGCACAGCAAGGGCTACAAGTTGTGCCAAATGGCAAAACCTGCCATTCATAGATCTTTGGGCTTTCGTCTAGCTGCATGTCCCTCCAAATAAAACGTAAAAGAGGCTTGTCATCATCTAGGAGCCGTATTTGATGGAACATGCCCTTTATGTCTCCACATATAGCCACATTATTCTGGCGGAACCTGAGGAAAACTCCAACTAGAGAGGGGCCTATAGTTGGACCAGGAAGCAGACATTTATTGAGATTTTGTCCATTATATTCAAATGAACAATCAAATACAACTCTGGGCTTATTGTTATGTTCAACAATGTGATGAGGAAAGTACCATGTTTCCTTTGACTGGGTAATTTGCTCACTAGGAACCTCCTTTACATAACCAGCTTCAAGAAGTTTACTGATTTCAGCTTGATAGATCTCAGCCAGTTTAGGATCTTTAGACAAGCGCTTTTCAGTGGCTTGGAGACGAGGTAAAACAGCCTCTGGAGGAGCCTGCAAAGGGGACATTTCTGGTGCTCTCAGTAAAGGAGTGGCATATCGTTTCACACCATCTGTATCAACTCTTATTGTCTTTGACTCCAACATTGAGAGGGCTAGTTTGTCTTGTTTTGATCTCTGTGCTGTCTTCTCATTCACATATGGTAAAGTGTCTATCTGCCACAGCTTTTCTACATTTCTGAAAAGTTCACTTTTGAAACATGTTAAAGTAGACACACTGTACGTTATGTTAAACTGGGCTGAACTTAAACTAGCTGGGCCTTGTAATGCCCATCCCAGTTTGGTGTGTACTGCCAAAGGACCACCAGGGGGACCCATCATTACTGGTTCAGTTGCTGTAATTAGGTGGGCATAATCTGAGCCAATAAGTACAAGGGGTTGTGCATGGTCAATAGTCTGTAATGGGATGTTCTGTAAATAATGAAACTGTTCTTGTAGCTGTTTCACAGGATACGTGTGCTCTGACAGCCCAAGATTGTCTGAAGTGAAGGCTCCACTGATGTCATATTTCTGACTGGGCTGCTCTGCAGGGGAAATATCAAAACAAACTGAGGCTCCTTTCACTTGCACTACCTCTTGCCTCACTGTACGTAGCAGAATAGTCTCTGGCTGGGTAGTAAGACCCAAATAGTGGACAGCATCAGGGAGAATGATAGATCTGTCCGCACCATCATCTAATACAGCATAAGTTTGCAAAGATTTGTCATGACTATGGAGACATACCTTGACTACTTTGAGCATTATTTTCTGGGAACGATTAGGCTTATCTAAATAAAGACGTTCCACTGGAGAAGTTAGCAGTACTGTGGCTTTCTTGTTTACATTAGCATCATGGAGAATAGTCAAATGCAGTTCATTGCAGATATTGCATGGCCTTTTTAATGTACATTTATTCAGTTTATGCATCCTCCCACATTTGCAGCATCTGTCCTTTTCATTAATCCATTTCAACATTTCATCTTTTGACAGTTTATTGAAATCTGCACAAACACCCAGAAAGTGGTCCCTAACATTACAGTAAGGACAGTAGGGCTTGGGTTTATTTACCTTTGTAGCCGCATTACTGGAGATGCTTGAGCTGCTGGGTTGTGGCGTGTTAGATGATGTGGTAGAGATGTAGACAGAAGACATAGGCCGAGGAGGAAGTCGGGTCCTTTCCGTTTTATACAGTTCTATGGCTCTCTCTGAAATACGTTTAGCCCTAGCCTTTGATTGTAGCCAGGTGGAGAGGTCAAGGAGAGAGTAAGATTTGTTGGCTTGACCAGTTAGAATGCCATGGTTAATGCAGTACTCGACAAATCCATCTCTGTACTGTACAGGTAGTTTACTGAGGAGTCGATCAACATGAGAACCACATTTTATTTCTGAACCATTTGGACCTTCTAGGGAGAGCAGCATCCCTACCAGAGAATGCACAGAAAGTGAAAAATCTTCAAACGCCTCTACATCACCAATACGTATAACAGGGGCATTTAACAAAGTGCCAATTTCACTCTGTACTAGCAACCTTGGTTGGCCAAATCTGTCAGTCAGGGCCTTAAGGGCAGTAGAATATGGCTGCACACTGTACATGCTAGATTTGGCAAGTTTATATGCTCCAGGGTGCTTAAGGTGATCTAATAGTATTTGGTATTTATATTGTTCTGTAAGATGAGGATGGCCATCAAGAATATTATCTAGAGCCATTTTTAATAAGGCAAAATCACTCTCTCTGCCAGTCTTAAATACAGGGAGTGTAGGGCGAGGAACACCAAAGGCAGAGGCTATTAGCAAATTAGTCATATTTGCATTTTGTGACTGTGAATACATTAACTGTGGCTCACTGACATTAGCATTAGACACAGATATAGGGACTTGACCAGTGTCTAAGGGCACATGTACATTAGTAGGGGCTTGCATTACCTGGACAGATGAATTCTGACTAAAAGATAATGCTGCTGTAGCAGGAGCTTGAGACATAGGCTGTAAGCTTGGAGTGGGTGCTACAGGCTGTTGTATTTGGAGAGTCACTGGGAGCATTTGGGAAGGTTCTCTAGGCTCAGTAACTGAATAGACAGGAGTCACATAAGGCTTAGGTTCAACATGTGCTAGTTTTGAGGGGGCTGGAGTGTATATTTTAGACAGAGGTAGTTCATAGAATGAAGAAGTAGCTACATTTGCAGAAGCTCCTTCTGGCTGATCCTCATATTCATCCCCCTCTGACAAATTCTGTTGAGAAAACTCGACACAAGCTGAGCTGATTCAAGTTCTTTTTCTTTAATACGTATACGCCTGTCCAAAGTCACTTGTTTAACCAGTCTCTCCTTCTCTTTGTGAGCCTCTTCTTGCATTTGTTGTGCATTTTTCGCCCTCAGCTCAATTAGTTTACATTTTTCATCAAGTTCATGTTCCTCTCTTTTCTGTCTCTGAAGCTCCTCTAATTCATCTTTTACCTCCTTTTCCTCTAGAAGGCTAACTTGTAGGTCACTCAAGTTGGTTACATGACTGCCTCTCGAGCGTCTACTCAAACGGGAGCTTGTAGGAAAACTGGATGGCCGGGTAACATAGCTTCTGGTGCGGGCACTGTGGGAACCACTGGAGCGTGTAGATCTGGGTAACTTCTTTTTTACTTGTTCAGGCACATAAACCCATAATAATCAGGAGGTTTAATTGTTCTTTTTGGTCTAGCACCCAAGTCTGAGTGAGTAGGATGCTGCAGTATTTCGGTAGTGGCAGTGGGGATAGTTGAAACGCCTTGCTCTAGCTGTTCAGTGGAGGTAGATGGCTTGGGTGAAGCTCGGGACGATTCATGCTGTCCCTCCTCAATGAGGGGCAAGGTCAAGTCCGATACACCTTTGGCTCCATCCACACTCTCGGGACTGCTGGTTTGAGCTGAAGCGTCAGTGTTAGACCCCACTGGATCCATAGCAGGTCACTGTTAGCTGTGGCTCAGCATCCGGCTCGAAGGACCATTTTGTAGGTTATAATGTTCATGCTGGAGCCACAGACCACCAGGAGACAGGAGATGCGTTTAAAGGGGGTTTATTACATCAAAGTTGTTGCCATGGATGACATGGTTATTGTACTCAAACAAAAGACGCATGGGCAACAACAGAACAAAAGGACTCAGGGCTGACAGGAAGGCCTATTTCTAACCTTTCCCTGGGTGTGGTTTCCTGTTTCCAGGGTTGCAGGTGCCACCATCTTGTGGCCACATTTCAAAGTGCCACATCCAGATGTGAATTTAATAGAAGTTTAGAACAGACACAAACAATTGTCTGGACTGTTTGTGAACTTGAAGCTTTGTACTTTTATAGTGCATTCAGACCGGACAGCATATTTGCGTTTTTGCGTCCATTTTCAATGTTAAGCCAGCGTATATGCGGTGCGTATTGGCGTCTTTTGACGCACGTTTCTGCGTCTGAAAACGCGGTGTCTTGCGAAGTGGAAGCTCAAACCTGTGGCGATCGGATACATTTTCGCTTGAGACTGTGGCGAATGCAGGAGTTGTGAAAATCATCTTCAGACCTCTCACATCAAGAGGAAAGGACGACTGTTTAATCAAGTCTTTTAAACTTTTAAAACTAAAGTTTCGCTTGTTTTGAGGCTTTTTTCAAAGACTTGGTCGCTAGTTGCTCTGAAAGTCTGTCGACACAAAACAAACAACATGGACCTGATCTGGACTGACAAAGCCTCACATGGATCTATTAAAAATGTTTAAACCTGCTGTAGGACGTGACACTGGACGAGGACAGAGAAAGCAAAACAACTGTCTGGAGGAAGAGAAAGTTGTGTGATCGGGTAAACTACATTTTATAAAAGTAGCAGCCTCTATCTCTCTCCTTCTCTCTCAGTGATCTGTCTACGAGCAAAACAAAGCCTGTTAACAAGCGGGAACTTGAAGAAGTGCGTCGGGGCTTTAAAAGTGTATTTTTGTCCCCCAATGCCTCTACGCGCATTGGGGCGTTTTGGACGCCTATTTGGGCTTTAGCTTCGAAAATATTCTGTCTCAAAATACGCTTTAACGTGCAAATTTAGACGCTTAAACGCTGTCTGGTCTGAACGCAGCATTAGTCTTTGATGCCTGATTGACTAATCATAAGTGAGAACAAGCTCTGCACAGAGGAAAAAGAGATTTTAATTTTATAGTAAAGCTGGTGTTTGCTAACCTGGCTCACGCCAGATGGATATGTGTTGAACTCCTGTCTGAGTTCTCACTATATCCATCTGGGACTTGACTCGCTGAAAGCGTTCGAGAAAAGGCGGGGCGTTTAGTGAAATACTTCGAGCTGATTGGGTGTGGGGCCTAGCTTATTTGAGCTAGCCAATCACAGCAACAACTCGTAATGGTGTATCCAATGTCCGCTTGGGAAAGAACAAGTACATGTCACACATACTGCTCTTCTTTCAAAAAGAAATTACTCCGTATTTCTGGTGAAACCACATCAAAAGCAGCAGAAACACGTACATCCACGGAAGCCGCCGTCTTTGTTTAGCTTGAATCAGACTCGGCTGCGGCACCGGGGACCTAACGGCCCGTGTTAGCCCGCCCTGCTACAACGTGATTGGTTCAAAACCACGCTGCTGTGATGTGAGTGGGCCGAACCACGGCCGTTTCGGACTCTCAAACCAATCGAGCCGGACGAAGGCCAGATGGTTTCTCTCGTGTTTGTGAATTTACAAATACCGCGAGATAAACCATCAAATAAGTTATTATGGACATGTCAATGCCATTAGCACTTTTATTTTTACTTTAATTTAGAAAAAAAACAACTTTTTTTTTTCGGGCAAGTAGATTTGGGTGTCGGGCAAGTAAAAAACTGTGGCCACTTGCCCGGTGGGCAAGTGCTTGAAAATCCCTAATGTCATGCCCTGCTAAGCCTTTTTATTATTTTTATCAACAGGTACAAAGAATATATGATTAAAAAAGATACACCAGCAGCTGAGGTCTTTTGAATATCAAAAAATAATTTTAAAGTCAATCTAATCAATTATGCCAATATATAGAATTATTTTAAAATTGACTACGTATATATAGAAGCGACTTGACTTGGACTCACGGCCAAAGACTTGTGCACATCTCTGCGCGAACTACAAGCTCCATGTACTTCACAAAATGTCCCACCCTTTGCCAAACGCTTCAGCGAGTAAAGTTCCAGATGGATACTGTGGAAGAACTCAAATCAGATTTATCTGGCGTGAACCAAAACATTGTACTTTGACATAAAACGTATGAGTCTATTTTACACAATTTACTTTTTGTCTTACAATAACAAAGATTTCTTTATTTATTTCAGCTGCAGGTTATACACAAGGGCAAAGTTTCCTTTACACGATTCTTAACCTAAATCTGAACTGATCTAAAAGACTAAGGCTCAGATTTATCAAGCATTTGCTCATGTGCAAAACAGGTTAGGGGGAGCAAAACCTTGGCAGAGATGACATTTTTCTCACACACTCTCTAAAGATGCAGAACTTGAGGTATGTTAGTATGTTGTATTTGCATCTTCCAATATTAAAGTTTGTGTAAAATGCTCATAAATAACACATGACTTTCTTTATTTGTGCACCCGCAATTTAGAACCTGGCTTGATCAATCAGGCCCTAAGTCATTAGGATTAGATTTTCATCAAAACAAGGAAAATAAACACAATAAATACAAATAAATCTAAAGATTTTGCACAAATTCAACCCAAACACGTTGCTGTGATATTTGCAGAAAAATGGCAGCGATCCACAGGAGACGCAGAGCTGCTTCTCATTGACATTTGCAGCAGTAAAAGAACCGTCTGCTCATTGTAGATCTATGCCTTTATACGCCTTTATTTGCTTTATTTTTATGCATCTGTTTTTCCACCTTTCTGTCCTTGTCTGTCAGTCCAGACTCTGCCTCACCGTAAAAAAGCAAAGTAAAAAGAAAAGACGAAGTATGTGAGATCATTGTATTGGCTGAACTGGGCTGGGCCATTCAGAAAACATTTAATCACAATGTGTTACCTCGCATTGATTCATCTCATATTAAGAATGATGTCATGCCACCTGCAGAACCTCTGTTGTGAATGTTGTTTTCAAGATATCCAAAAATTGAAAAAAACAATAAGAAAAAAGCTAATTAAAAAATCTGAAATTGTCAACCTTCAACTGAGGGCACAAAAGTCATATTTTGCAGTTTTGTGAGATTACACATGATATCACATTAGGGTTGAAACGGTTCATTGAGTATTATTGATTCCAAAAACGTTTTGATTATTATTTTATGCCTCAATGATTTGTTTAATTTGTATTTTTAGTGAAAAACAGCGTGAATCTGTGGTGGAACAAGTAAGCAGCGCTTGTTCACACGGACCGGAGAGAGCGGAGTATTTTAAACTAATGAGTCTGTCTTTGGTGCAGACTTGTGTTTGTGAGAGCGCAGAGACGAGGTCATAAAACAAGCAAAGTCTCTCACGAAGGACAAACTTACAGAGGCTAAATAAAATCGTTCAGGAAGATAACGCTCTGAAACAACTCGAGCTCTGAAAAGAATCAGACGAGCTGCAGATAAAGCTCTCAGAACTGTTATATTCATAGTTTAGGGATTCTCAAACTTTTTAAGTCAGGACCCATTATGGATTCAAAAATTTCCAAGGACCCCTAATCGTTTTTGCATTGGCATCACAGGATAGCTCTGAAAATCAAGCCAAGTTTATATCAACTAAATGTTAGTTTCTTATCGTTATTTTTTCTGGTGTTCTTGTTTCTATCCAAAATATTACATTATTAAGGTTATAGATAATAATAAAAATTGTATTGTTAAAAAAAAAAAATTACCCATGTTTTAAAAAGATTTGGAGGACCCCCAACACATGGCCCAAGGACCCCCAGGGGTCCCCGACCCCACTTTGAGAACCACTGGTTTACATGAAACAGACCCGAGCATTTGTGTAGACTTAGCTCTGCTGCTGGGCTGTCACATTTGGGACTAGAGCTGTGCAATATTGACAAAATGGATATCTCGATAATTTTTTGTCATATTTCGATTGCGATATTCAGGCGATAATATCTCAATCTAACAAAAAAAATCCCAAACATGTCTTTACACAAATTAGTTGAAGCTTAAAGATCAATATGAATGTACTGAACTTTGATTGGTCGAGTAAAAACACACTCTCCTTTTTCAAAACTTGTACTTTCTCAATGTTTTGAGAATATTCAGGCTAAATAATCATTCGCTCAGAAAAAATGCAGATAAACAAGGTTTTTAAATGTAAAAAAAATGTGTCATAATTCTATAAAATACGTCTTATACCAATTTGGCTGACACCACGTAGTTTTTATTGACTAAATGATGTTGAAGCAAAAAAAATGCTATTTTTAGCTTTTACTTTCTTTATTAAACATGTTGGTTAAGTTCTGCATTGTTCAAAAATTCTCCAGAAAATGTTGTTATGTAAATGCACAAGTTGTTGTTTTAGTGTTGATTGTCTGATTTTCAATACTTTACATCTCCAGGACGTCTTCAAGCGATGTACCTCATTATGGCACAAATCTTGTCTTCAAGTGACCTTTGCTTTCTAAAGAACTAATTGATTAATCTAAAGAATAATCGCCCAACTAATCGACCAAAACACTTGATAGTTGCAGCTCCACAGTTAAAGACAGATGTTCACACTCATTCACAAACGTTCAGTTGTTTGTGTTTTATGGTTCAGTTTTAGTCTCACGTGACTCCAGCAGACGATATAATGAACGGCCGTGTTGAGGTCGGGCCGTCCTTATCTCACTCAGGGTCGAGAGGAGGAGAGGTCAGAGTTCAAGGGTCAGCGGTGACGATCTGAACTGTCTGAGTGGAGGATGGATCGTTAGAACAAGGACACGGCGAACACAAGGATATGTTCTATATTGTGCTTTGATGTAGCCTTTTCTTCCATTTGAAAAACTAGACTTTAAGGTTTCACTGCAAACACAATTTAGGCAATTAACCTTTTTCACAAACAACAAATGAAATGTAAACTAAAATTCTTTACTGTTCAAATGACATTTTAGTACAAAAGAGACATTTTACTGAATTACAACTTTAAAAAGAACATAATGACCCAATTTAGTTTGAGATTAAATCTTATAATCTAACAAGGTTTATTTTTCCACAACAGGTTCACTTTGGAGAATTTTGTTGTATTTTGACATGTTCAAGATAATAAATCTTATATAATAGTTTGTGTTTACACCAGTGTGTACTTTACACTCGTGTGGGTTGGACCTCATTAGCTACACGGAGGCTCAAGCACTTGTATCTTCTTATTTATAAATGTCTTCTTGGTCAGCTTCCGTCATACCTACAAAGGTACATTGTCCGTAAAGATGCTAGTGCCTACAGCCTTCGCTCACAGGACTTGTTTTTATTGTCTGTTCCCAGGGTTAAGTCCGAGTTTGGTAAAAGGCTTTTCAATATTCTGCGCCCTCGGCTTGGAACATTTTACAAAATGACTTAAAGTTGAAGGAGCTGGTCTCCTTAGATGCATTTAAGCACATCCTGAACAACAGGGATTCAGAATCAATTGTGTGTCATTGTTTTACTTAAATCTTTTGAAGCAAATTGGTTGATCTATGTTTTAAATTTTATGTGTGATTTTATGCTGTGACTGTGATAAACTGTAGCTTGTATTTTGTGGCCTCTTGGCCAGGACGCTCTTGAAAAAGATATTTTTAATCTCAATGAGACTTTTCCTGGTTAAATAAAGGTTAAAAAAAAAAAATAAATAAATAAAATAAATAGTGATGGTGCTGCTTTAGTTTGAAGAAGACAGTGTGACTTTAGTAAACATAGTGCTGCTGCCCCCTGCTGGAGGAAATGAACATATCATTTTGTTTAAGTCAGAACTGCCTTCTGTGACAGAAACACAATGTGAGTCTGAAAAGATTATGTTAGTTTTCTTGAATTTGGTGGAGTTGAACTAGTCAAATTCATAAAGTTATAAATAACATCAAAACATTTCTATAGAAAATAAGCTTAAGAGGTTCTGCAGGTGACATGACTCACTCTAAATGTTCAGGCTGAGAGTTAATGGAGAGAAAGGACATTTTCTCTTGTAAGAGTTCAATAAACAGATAAAACAGGAAAAATAAACTACAGTTTGATAACAAATTCAACCCACCACAGGTCTACTGAGCACTGGGTTTGTAACTGACATGTAAAAAGAGAAAAACAAGTCAACAGTTGTAGCAAAGCAGATAAACAACAAGACTTTAGCTTCTCACATTTATCAGACATTGAAATCACACACAGTTGAACTTATTACCTTTTTCTTCTTAAAAAATATGTTTTTGAGTTTGTTTGTTGCAGTTAAAATGTCCTAAATCATCAACTGTTGTTACAGACAAGCCGTTGCCACGACAACAAAGAAATACATTGAAGAATGACACTCATTCTAAATGTTGCGAAGCATTTTTGGAATAAAATGATGTCAGTGCATAACCTCGTTCTGTCATAAGATGGAAAATCGATCGAAAGTTTGCCAGCAATCGAATTCAGTTTTAATCCTGCAGACACTGACTTAAACACACACTGTAGTTGTATAATACACACAATAATACAAGAATCTTCACAATGTTTGAAGAAACAAAGTGTGAACTTATGCAAGACCTGACAGAATGTGCTTTATCATGTTAACAAATGATGGTGGACGGACCTCTAAATATGAACACTAAATACGACTGTTTACTGCTTGAATGTTGACAAAAAAACACCAGTTCTAAGTTCTAACAACAGTGGCTTTGTTTTAAATAACATATGATTTCTTTTGCGTCTTAAGATAAAAAAAAGTTGATATAAACTAACAAAATCAAACAAAAATCAAAAATCGTGGCTGCAGAATTTAAACCTGAATCGAATCGTGACTTAAGTGAATCGTCCCATTCCTAGTCACAGCAATAATAAAACAGTTCCAGCTGGAGGATTTAACCTAATACTGTATATAATGTATAATATAATGTGATCCCACAGACACAACATAAAGTTGTGAGGTGAAAGTGTCTTATATACACGACTGCTTCCGTCTGATTTCCTTCAAGAAAATAGAACTTTTACGAAGAGACACATTTCACTTTCAGACTGAGACTTCCAAAATATCCAACAAATGAACTCAATGACCCTCAGCGCAGAAAGTACACAAGAGGTCAAAAACTGAACAGACAAATCATGTTGAAACAGGTTTAATATTATTGTATTATGCAGAACAGGAAGCTGTACGTTAAGCAGTTTTAAGGCACAACACAGAGTTTCATTGGACTTTGCTATTAAATATTTCAAAAACAAATGTAAAAAGTAGTTATTTCTGGGGTGACTGGATCAATTTAACTTTTGTTTTACAAAAATAAACTCAATTTAAACTAACTTAATTTTAGCTGCCCCAATCTGATTGAAATAACATTGGCCTGTAGAATGTTGTGATGTCATCTGAAACCCATCGGTTGTACATCGGCTGTATCAGCTATCGGCCGATATTTGATCAGGATCAGCTGAGTTCAGATAGTTTTGGAGAGAAAAGGTAAGACTTCTTTTATCTCTCTCCTTCATAAGTCTGCAGCTTTGATTTAATCATTAACATGTCTTTAAGTAAAGTTTTATTCTCCAATAGAGAATCCAAGGGATTTGTACTGGGTTGTACAAATAGGTTTTGCAGTAGAATACTAATTGCTCATCGAAAATGCGAATAAAATAGTAACCTAATAAAGAGAAGGTCGAGGCACATCTGGTTAACTGCTGTTTTTAACAACACCAACGCATTTCGACTCAATGAGTCTTCATCAGGGCAGTGTTTTATTCTTGTTTTATGATTGTGGCTGCAGCACAAGCTTGGGTTAGTGCTTGTTTGTTTGTCAATATGAAGTCATGAGCTTTAAAGGTGCACTGTGTAACTTTCAGCAGGGGAAAAGTCAACTACACAATTCATTAGATAAACTTTTCTTGTAATAAGACAGTTGTAATAAGCTAGGTGCTCATTTACTGACAGTTTCGGCGGCAGGACTTCCGCCTTCGTCAGAGGTGAGTCTGGTGTTGTGACGTCTCTCTAACCCCGGGCTCACACTGCCTCCAGTCCAACTCCGGTGCAGCCACCGGACCGGTCTTACTACGGTGAGTGACTCACATTAGCTACGGTGGTCTACAGTCCTGCTGCAGCCACAGGCTCTGCTGCCGACCTCGCGAGACCCGAACTCACGGAGGTTCACGCTCAACGTGGGAGATTACGCGATCGCTGAGCACTTTTTTTCTCTCTCTTTCGTTGAGCACATGTAGATGTAAACAAAGAACACATGCGCCGAGTTTTGGGCTTGTTTCATGTCAGTTGATTTTCTGTTTGATTTTTCGCCGCAAAATGAATGAGTACGGGAGGTTTATTTACATTATATGTGTTACATAATCGTGTAAATGTCGTATTTTGACGTAGTTTGTATTATTAGTGGTAACGTAATGATTTTATTTTGAAAACTACCGGATTCACTTCACCCACGCTCGCTTGGTTTCCTGTGTCTTGTTTTGACAACTTCATCAAAAAGGGCTCCGGTGCTCTCCGGCGTCCAGCCAAAATTGAAACAAACGAAACGGATTCGGAGCGCCGGATTGGCCGTACCGGAGACACCGGACTGGACTGTAGCCGTGTGAGCCACTCTCGGACTTTTAAAGTTAAGTAAAGACTCCAGTGGCTGCACCGGAGTTGGACTGGATGTAGTGTGAGCCGGGGTTATAGAATCTTCCCAGACGTGTTCAGTTTAACAGATTTGTCAGGCTGAGCACGTCTGCCCCCGCCTGGTGAAAGTCTCTGGTGTGAGCCAAAGAAAAAGCACTTTCATCTCTGTTGATGGTCTTTGTGCCTCGCTTCCTGATCTCAACAGCAGCCTCTCGTATCCTCTGACGAAGGCGGAAGTCCTGCCGCTGAAACTGTCAGGTAAATGAGCACCTAGCTTATTACAACTGTCTTATTACAAGAAAAATAAAGTTAAACTAAGAAGAAGACAGAATGAATTTTCCAAATATGACGTTACATTATAATTGGAAGGTTAAAACCGTACTTTAAGAAAATCTAAATGGGCCTAGAGATGCATTGTATCCCATAATGTGAAAAAATGCAGCTACAGCACCTGTTTTCTATAGAAACTCACATGAACAAGCCTCCTCCAGAACAAATAACTGTCCATTTAGTGGCCATGCAAGTTCAGTCAAAGTAAAGACACAGACGTTTATTATTTATTTAGTGCAACAACGAAATCTAAATGTCAAAAACGTGCTTGTATTCATTTTTCGACCTGCACCTTTAAGGCAGAGAAAGCTGGAGGCTGCAGTGGCATAAATATAGAGTCATGTGTCACTGTGTTGAAAAGCAGCACTTTCTTGAACTGCTCTTTAAATTCCTCTTTAGCTCAGCAGAAATTCTACACAAACCTTTATAAATGAGGCCCCAGGTCTCTGTCTGCTGCTCAGTCTGAAAGAGCAAAGTTTTCAGAGCTGGGCCAGTGAAGTTTAAAAAAGTATCTTGTTCAAACGAGTATTGAGCATCGATACCAGGTGTAGTAATGACTATTGACCATTTGCACGTGTCGTCAGTGGGCGACACTTCTCCATGCTGGATGGCAAAAGCGCTGTCCGTGCGCATTACAGCAATGGAAACTTTGCTGAAAACTTGCTCGTTTCTAAGTAATTTTAATTGATTTCAATTGTAAAATGGCTGTATCTCGTGGAACACGCTGCACTAACAGGCAAGATCGAGGTTTTAAGTCTAAGCCTGGAGCTTTTTCGTTTACATTTTGATGAAGATAGAAGACGCTAGTGGATGGCAGCAAGAAATCAAAATACCTAAATCCCTCTAAGTCGCTGCGGATTTGCAGTGAACACTTTAAACAAGGTAAGTCAATGCTAATGAGAAAAAAAAATTACATTTGAAAAAAAAAATGCAAAGAATATCTGAAACAGCCTGCATTATGCGTGGCTAACACTAGCCTCACAGCTAAGTGACTGAAAACCAACCTCTAGTTGCTTTTAAATCTGCTCCAGTGTAAGACAAAACCCGGTTTACCACAGAATGGTGCAAATCATGAGGAGTAAAGTCAGGCAAACTTGAAGATTTTATTTATTTGGCAAACATAGCAGGAGGAAGAGGGCATGAATCAGCTAGCATTCATTAGCTTTCCTAATCCTTGTTTTGTGTGCGTCTAAAAGACGTCCTACTTCCACAGACAAATGTACTGAACATGCACTAGAAGCATCCACTGCTTTCTTTATGAAAATAGGGAAATATGTGAGAATTTGTCAGTTTTGCGCTCCTGTAATGCTGCACACACGCACTTCTGCCCTCCAGCATGGAGCAGCCACATGATCAAGTAATGTAGGTGCAAATGGTCAATAGTAATGGTACTTACTGTATCTACCTTTTTTCTATTCATCCATTCATTCATTCAATTCAATTTATTTATGGAATGCCCATTGAGATGCCTCGTTTTCAAGATGGCACGTGTATAATTTTGTTTTTGTTTTTTATACACAAAACAATATAAAACATACAGACAAGACAAACTTGTTCACTCTTATACCTCTCCACACCTGCCATTGTACAGAAATAAAGCACAGACAACAGTTTCATATCATGACATCCCTAAACACAACAACAGGACTGCATTACATGTGACAACAATACCAATTAGTATATATTTATATTGAACATGCTACCATGAATACAGTGGTATTAGTTAAAATGACAAAAAGAAAAAAGAAAAGAATACCACAAACAGAATATTAGTAGAACTAAATACATTAAAGTACTCTTCGCACAGCATAATATTTACCTCGGGACGTCTGTAAACTTTAAATTACCCCACGACCTCAGAGTATTCACACGGACATATTCGATGTCTGTAATTTTCTAGTTTTTACAGACTTTCCAGAAACGGCAACAGATAGATTATGGCAACGACCTTTTACTTCATTCATGAAATGAGTGTTTCTTGTGTTTTCTTCTTGTGTTTAACGTCAAACTTACCTGAGCTGCGGCAGCGTAACATTAAATGTATCTCCTCGTCACGTTGTTGAGTCGTTTATCAGAATCACATGCACAACATCAGATTTATTATCAAACAACCGGAGACTCTCTCTTTTAATCCATTTACGCTGATAAAATCCAAACATCCAAACTTTGCAGCGTTCTTTCCACTGTTCTGTCCCAACTTTTCCTCAAACATCCATCTTCTCAACCTTCCGTTGCTACGACAACGAGGTTGTTGTACTTCCGGTTCACGGACTTTCAATCGTAGTTTGATTAATCTTTAGCTTTTTAAACGTAAAAAAAACCGACAATTTCATTTGAAAACGATCCGTAAACAATAGTAATAATAATTTTGTTCAAATTTGAAGGTAAAATAAGTCGCAGAGTCGTTATTAATTTATTTATAAACGGTTCACGGATTGAAAACACAGACATACGCATTCGCACGGCTTTAGAATTACATGAGGACGTCTGAGTTTGGTGAATTACAGGAGGTAAAATTCGGGGGAAACTTTACAGACATTTTTACAGACATGGGCGATTCACACGGGAGTAGAAACTCTGACGACTTTCCTAGTTATTCCATTTTACATGAGGTCCCTAGGTAAATATAAGGCTGTGCGAATTGGGCTTAACAAGGTGTTTTAAAGGGCTGTACTGTGTAAGATTGTGAGGAATTTTAATTATCACATATAGTCCACAAACATTTAAATCACATTTATTCTTTACAACATGAATACTTAAGAGAGCACTGTTAACCAATCCACATCAATTGTGATACATTTATACGTATTTGAAATGTTTTATTACGGGCCGGAATGTGGATTATTGACGCTAGATGGAGGCATGCTTAATAGGCAAAATGCATGTGAATGGCTCCCTCTAGTGTTCAAAAGTGGAAATCACTTTGCTTGTTTGTTTTTCTTACATAGTGCCCCTTTAAGGTAAACAAATAAAGATGACTTAAATAAATCCAAAGATGTCATGGTTCTTAAATATATAACTTGTTCCAGTCTGAAATGACCAACCTCTTTGTAGATTTGTGGGACTGAGAGAGTGAGACTATAAGATGAAGTTGCTGGAATTAAATATTGCTCGAGGTAATGTGGACAGTAAAAATAAATACATACAGTTCAGTGAAATTTGCGTCTTTTGGATGGATTTAGCCAATTGAGTTTTTCTAATAAAACACAATGGTGAGTTTGATATAAACATTTAAAAATACATTTACAAAGAGAGTTTAAAAGACATTCAGTGGTTTAATAAATGAATCAATAATAGGTCAAACAAATTGAGTGATTGTTAATTTGTTCATTCATCAAAAGCATCTAAGACGAGTTGTTACTGACTAAAGCTGAGGACATCCAAACGTGCACGTCTCTGCCAGAGGAAATGAGCTGTACGAGTTTGTTTAGGACGTGTAAGTGAGTGAGTTTGTGTGGGACATGACGCGACACGACGCTGAGAGTGGGTGAACTATGCAGCTGACTCATACTGACACATGTGCAGGCAAAGCAGACGAGGCTTCAGTGAACAGAGCTGGTGGTCCAATAGGGAAAGACTCAAAACTACGTGCTAAAGGGACTGTCAGCACATCTAATGGTTTAATAACTTATAGCATCAGTGTGTATTCTGAGCACAAACAGAGGAGACACTTGGGACGCTGCAGTGACGAGACAAGCTGATATGAACGGGATATTAGCGCTTCTTATAAACATTTTACTCTGCTAACTACAGTTACAACTCATTGATGTAAAAGAACACAAAGACCACATATAAGCTATTAAAATTTCAATAACAAAAATACCTTCATAGGCTGATTAATTTAATATGATTGCTATGTGATTTTTTTTTTTTTTTTTTTTTGAACATTTAGGAAGAAACTATGGCATATGCAGATCAATAAATCACATTTTGTTCATTGTAAAACAAAAAATGAACTAAAATAGCTGATAACTTTAACAAGCTTTAACTTTAACAAGTTTTCAAATTACTATTTTTTTGCTGTACGAAAGTGGTTGAATGATAGTTTTGAATCCATGTTTTACTCAAAATCTGAAATTCCGAGTAATTACAAGTAGGTAGGTGAAGACAGAGATTTTCTGAAGCATCAGCTGCAGGACAATACAGGATTCAAACATGCAGGAATCTATTCAAATTCATTCATTCATTCATTTTCTACCGCTTAATCCCATTAGGGGTCACGGTGACTGGAGCCTATCACCAGTGACTTTGGGCCTTAGGCGGGGAACACCCTGACAGTGGCCAACTTGCCGCAGGGTAGACAGACAAACATTCACTCTCTCATTCACTCACTAAGGGAGATTTACAGTGATGCCCAATTAACCTAAAACATGCATGTTTTTGGAGGTGGGAGGAAACCGGAGAAAACCCACGGTGACACGGGGAGAACATGCAAACTCCACCAGAGATATCATGAGATGTTGATATGATCCGACCCGGGAGTCGGGCCCCCGATCTCCTTTTGGTAAGCCACAGCTTTAACCACTCTGCTACCGTGCACCCAAATACAACTTTGGGTGAACTAAAGTTGAGAGAACACTTTACTGAGAAACTCAGTGAAGTAGATTTTACATAATAGGTTTCCTTTAAAAAGCGCCACATCAGGCGTGGGACGTTTCTCACAATAAAATATGTTTGTGAACTCAATTTTTAGCTGTAAAACTACAAAACTATGTGTAGCAGTAGAGACCGGTCTTGGTCTTGAGATCGCTTTTGAAGTCTTGGTCTCATCTTGGACTTGAGCAAATATGAACTCAGTCTTGTCCTGGTCTCGGTCTTGTCCTGGACTCGGTCTTGTCCTGGACTCGGTCATGTCTTGGACTCGGTCTTGTCCTGGACTCGGTCTTGTCTTGGACTCGGTCTTGTCCTGGACTCGGTCTTGTCTTGGACTCGGTCTTGTCTTGGACTCAGTCTTGTCTTGGACTCGGTCTGGTCTTGGACTCGGTCTTGTCCTGGACTGGGTCTTGTCTTGGACTCTGTCTTGTCTAGGACTCGGTCTTGTCTTGGACTCGGTCTTGTCTTGGACTCGGTCTTGTCTTAGACTTGGTCTTGTCTGGACTCGGTCTTGTCTTGGACTCTGTCTTGTCTAGGACTCGTCTTGTCTTGGACTCGGTCTTGTCTTGGACTCGGTCTGTCTTAGACTTGGTCTTGTCCTGGACTGGGTCTTGTCTTGGACTCTGTCTTGTCTAGGACTCGGTCTTGTTTGGACTCGGTCTTGTCCTGGACTCGGTCTTGTCTTGACTCGGTCTTGTCTTGGACTCAGTCTTGTCTTGGAGTCAGTCTTGTCTTGGACTAGGTCTTGTCTTTGACTCAGTCTTGTCTTGGACTCGGTCTGGTCTTGGACTCGGTCTTGTCCTGGACTGGGTCTTGTCTTGGACTCTGTCTTGTCTAGGACTCGGTCTTGTCTTGGACTCGGTCTTGTCTTGGACTCGGTCTTGTCTTGGACTCTGTCTTATCTTGGACTTGGTCTTGGACTCGGTCTTGTCTTAGACAACAAAACCACATTTCATTACCACCACCATGCTCTGCTAAATGTACACCTATAGCACAGTGACCTGTCCCAGGCACCGTTTGTAATAAGCCCTGCACAGCAAGATCTTGTACACTAGACACTGATATTTGTATAAAAATGACAAAGATGGTCTTGATTTGATCTCGATGGATTGTGGTCTTGGTCTCGGCTCGATCATGATCTATAAAAGTCTCGATCTTGACCCTCCGTGGTCTCGTCTCAGTCTTGGGACTCTGTGGTCTTGGTCTCAATTAGTCCGATATTGACAACTACACAACTACGAATGAAACGTTGCAGGGAAAGCAACTATTTTCAGCTGACAGACCTTTCAGAACAGTGCATTTTTAACATCATGACAACACAACAACATACAGTAAAAGCCCTGGATCTTCTCACGGTTCTTATTCTTGGTTTCAGATGCAGAAGCTTGGTGCTGCCCACTCGTGGCTCCTGCAGAATGTACAGAAACAGTCCACAGACAGAGGCTCATTGTGAACCAACAAACACTTCATTCAGTCTCAGCTTCAGAGCAGCTCGTTACGCTCACGTTTTTATATTCTTACATCAGATCTGAGGCCGTCAACAATGAGAAACAAGACGTGTTTGTGTGCAAGGTGATTATATAATTATATCGCTTAAGTTGTTTTGAAGAAAATCCTTTTGAAAATAAAAATAAGCAAACGTGGACCACAGTGTGTTCTGCTGAGAAGGTGATAGACTGCTGCCTTTGATTTCTCTAAAACTTTGAATAGCTCCTTGACTAATCGATTACTGGAATTATTGGTAAGTGAATAAATAGTGTTTACAATACAAAAGAAAAAGAAAAAAAACATGCTGAAAGAAGAGCTTTTATGACAAAGCAGTTGTTACCCAAAAGCAAACAAACAGAAAAAATGGTTATAAATTATGTTCTGAAGCAGCATTATATATCAAATTTTGTAAGAAAACATCTTCCATTAACAAAATAAGTAATTCATGAATCAAACTAAATATTAATAACAGATTATATTGTTAAAAGTCCTATACTTGATTTTTCCTTTAAACTTTTTTCACAGCAAACGCACCGATATGCAAACAGCACTTAGCCACAATAATCGCGTTTCCACCCTCATGTTTTTAATGCGCATTAAGAAGTATCGAATAAGTCCTGGGAGGTGGAAACGGCAAATATCACATTTAGAATCCCTAATGCGCATAAAAGTTTATACGCTCTCTTGAGGTGGATTTTGTTTTATGCGCATAACGGCTGAAGCGAATTTTGAAAGCTGGAAACGCAGTTATTTGCATTAACTCATGAAGCGAATTAAAACCCACGGACCCTAGGGTTACATACCTGCTGCAGCAGTCTGGAGGAGGGACTTAGGTGATAAACAAAAGCAAAATAATCCACACAGACTGAGTTGTTTTGTCCAAAATGCTTCAGACACGCAGCACTGTTACACCAGAAAAACAAAACATGTTTGCTGAGGTTCGTCGATCAAAACTAACCCAGAGAAACACAGCGCTGTTTGATCAAAAAAACTCCGTGAAAGTTTATGTTGTCCAACACTGCGGTGATTCAGAGCTTGTCCTTTCCACGGCGGAGGATTTGTGTGAAAAACAAAGACAGCTGACTTTTATTTGGCTGTTAAACGGATCTATTGCATTAATAAAGTGATAACCAGGTAAAGTTTGCAGAAGACGGAGCAGTCTGTGCACGTAGCGCCCTCTGCTGGATCAGCGGTGTTATGACAGCTCATGTTGCCATAACAACACCCAGTTATGCGCTTTGATGGAAACGATCTTTAATTCGCCTTTTTTATTCGCTTTACTAATGCGAATTTAGACAATATGCGCATTTTATAAGGGTGGAAACGCAGTTAATGATAACAAGAACAAACAACAAGCTTTGCACATATTTGTGAACAAATTGTTAACCTGACCAGTCAGATGGTTTATCTCGCGATATTTGTGAATTCAAACTCAAGATAAACCGTCTGGCCTTTCAGCCGTCTGATTGGTTTGTAGTCCGAACCAATGGTTTAAGGGCCCAATCAAATCGCAGCATGGGGATGTGTGTTTTTGATGTGTTAGATCGTGTTTTAGCAGAAAAACTGTGTATTGTCATACATCATTGTGATTCGTTTCTGTGATTGAATAAGCACAAAAAAGGTCGGCCGCTCACCCAATTAGCTCTATGTAGTATTTCATCAGTGGCGGACCGTCAGGGCCTGCAAAGCCTTCTCTGCTGGCCGAAAAATATCTTAATAACAAACTGATATAAATCATATTTAGTGCATGCATGCTTAATCATTATTCAATAATTATTTATCAGCTTCTTTGTAGCATTTCCATCGTTTCGCAGCTTTCTGGCGTGTATTTCAAAATATATTGTTTTAACCAATCATATTTCAGCCATCAGTTGTTGTCAGGGTCAGTGAAATCTGCCTGAGGCCTCACAATCAGTTTTGAAGGCTCCGTCTCTTAACATAAGTGCGTATCAAACTGTTGCTTCAACCAATCAGATTTTACGTCGACGACGCCAAGGCCTTCTCGAAGGCGACCCGCCAACGTCAGGAGAACTACGGCATTTGATTGGCTGTGCTCAATCAAGCAATATTGTTGTTTTGATCGCAGGCTGCAGTTTTGTCACAGTGACTAAAGGGAGAGAAGAAATCGATTTGGTTGCAAATTTATTGGTAAAGCTTTTTTCAAGAAGGACTTTTCAAAGTAAGCTGGACATTGTTAAGAAAGACCGGGCAACTCTGAACCTAGCAGCTCTGAGAGCGCCTGTCTCAAGCGGGAAAGGGATTTGTTCTGCGGGACACGTACAGGGTGCTTTCTAAAACTTTTGGCGAATCCAGAGTGGATTTACAACTAAACGAGCAAGTGTGGAGGGAAACAGCTGCGCGAGAGAGGAGCCAATATGAGAAAATCTACGAGGCCACTGGAAGCGGCGCCTGTGCCCCGGGACCAGACGACGTCCAGCGCAAGATCCGCGCGCACACTACCAGCTCCTTTGCGTATTTGGTGTACAAGTAATTCACACTATTGGTGAGTAAATATTTGTGTGTGTGTAAATGTGTTTATTCTGGCTTTAGAAGTAAACATCCAACTTGGATTAGAATCCACATGACAGTTCCCCATAGAAACCTCCACAACACCATCACCATCATCATCGTCATCATCATCAACAGCAACAACAACAGCAACAACAACAACAACGACCCCAACAGATGCATCATTCCACATCCCGGTAATTATCAGCAGAGAGCGGCCTATGAACAGAAAATCTTACAACTGCACAATTAACATCAACAACCTTACATATCCAACAAAAACTAATTTATCAACAAATTCTCAGACACTCTCAACAATAAACATGGCACTTTTAAACGTCCGCTCTCTGCTGAACAAAGCTTTTATTGTCAATGACCTGATTTTAGATAACAAACTTGATTGTCTGCTTTTAACTGAAACTTGGCTGGGTGCAGATGCACCAGTTGTTCTCAACGAGGCCTCCCCAAATAATTTTAACTTTGCATTTTCTACAAGAGATGGCAAAAGGGGAGGTGGCACTGCCTCAATATCCACTAACACACTGGCCACCAAACCTGTTTTATTTAATAATTTTAAAAGTTTTGAACACCATGCAACAGTTTTTAATAATCCACCAATTTTATGTGTAACAATATATAGACCACCTAAAAAATGCAGTCTTTTTATCAATGAGTTTTCAGAGTTTTTAGCAATGTTGCATAATTCTTATAATATGATTATTTTAACCGGTGATTTTAATTTGCACATTGACGTTTTAGATCCTTTTTCTACAGAGTTTTAAATGTTCTTAATTACATGGATTTTACCCAGCACGTGACACAGCCGACTCACAACAGAGGACACACCTTGGACCTGGTCATTACGCATGGCCTGTCTGCGAGTGTGTCCTCTGTTGTCGACTTGGCTGTGTCAGATCACTTCTGTGTGTTTTTTAATATCACTGGTTTTATTCAGCGGGAGACCTCTGTGAGAACTGTGAGGAAGCGTCATCTTACCCCTGAAGTGGCTGTAAATTTTATTCAGGTTTTAGAAAACACCCCTCCAATTATTTGACCTGCCCCTGTGATTTTATTGTGAACGATTTTAACAGTAAACTTCAAAACACTAGGGCTGGGTATTGCCAAGAGCCTTCCGATACGATACGTATCCCGATACAGTGGTCACGATACGATACATATCCCGATACATGTAAATCCTGATATAATTTCCTTAATATGTCACATATCAAGTGTCAAATGCAAAGGTATTTTATTTTCAAACTACTCTTTATGTTACATACAAGTGTTTTACAAATAAGCTATTGTTTGGCTAAATAGTTTCAGCCTTAACCCTGCTGTCCAGGTTTATAAGTGTAAATTATATACATTTTAGTATGCTGATACGTATCCCGATACACTTTCCTGTAACGATACGCGTATTGCCAATGAGCTTGTCACGATATATCCCGATACCGATACATTGAGTACAGCCCTACAAAACACCCTGGACAAAGTTGCCCCATTTAAATTAAAAAAGGCCCCCTCCAAACCGGTGGCCCCCTGGAAAAATGAGGAAACAAAACAATTGAAAAGAAATTGCAGAAGGGCAGAAAGAAAATGGAGAAAAAATCAAATAACTGTGAACTATCAAATTTATAATCAACAACTAAAAACTTACAATACTGCAGTCAGAAACAAAAGAAATGCATACTTCTCCAAAATAATCTCAAACAACAAAAATAACCCCAAAATTCTTTTCTCCACCATTGATCATCTTATTAATCCTGATTTTAACAGCTCCAAACTTCCTCCCACTGATGCTCTTTGTGAGCAGTTTGCAGACCACTTCAGGGGAAAGATAAACAAAATCAGATGTGACATTTTATCTACTCGAACCACTGTTTTTAACACATCTGATTGTTTATCTTTACCAGAGGAAACACTGGACAGTTTTGTCCTGGTTAATGCTGAGATGCTTGATAAAGTTTTCTCGTCAGTGAGGCCCACCACTTGTCTTTTAGACCCCGTCCCAACTCAGTTTTTTAAGTCATTTTATGAATCTTTTAGAGACGAGCTTTTAACCATGATGAACTGCTCTCTTCAGACAGGGCTCTTTCCCACTGCTTTTAAAGCTGCAGTGGTCAGGCCCCTGCTGAAGAAGAGCAATCTGGATTTAATGATTTTAACAATTACAGACCGGTATCTAACTTACCATTTTTAAGCAAAATTTTAGAAAAACTTGTTTTAACTCAGCTAAATTATTTTTTAAACTCACACAACGTTCTTGAAGAATGTCAGTCTGGTTTTAGGGTAAACCACAGTACCGAGACAGCCTTGACAAAGATTTTAAATGATTTTAGACTAAATTATGATTCTAAACAGGTGACAGTGTTGGTTCTACTGGATCTAAGCGCTGCCTTTGATACAGTAGACCACACTATTCTTTTACACAGACTCAAACACCTGGTTGGCCTCTCTGGTACTGTTCACAAATGGTTTACGTCCTATCTCACAGACAGAACTTTTATGGTAAGTTTAGATACCTGCTCCTCTCAGGTTCATGAAATCACATGTGGTGTGCCTCAGGGTTCCATTTTAGGTCCTGTGCTTTTTAACCTGTACATGCTCCCTCTTGGTGGTGTCATCAGGAGACATGGAATCAACTTCCACAGTTATGCAGATGATACACAGCTTTACATCTCCATGTCTCCTGATGACACCAGGCCAATGGATGCTCTTTTTAACTGCATTTTAGACATCAAATCCTGGATGGCAGAAAACTTTCTCCAGCTTAACCAGGACAAAACCGAGGTTTTAGTCATCGGTCCTGAGGCCCAGAGAGAGAAGCTTTTAACCAAATTACAAACAAAGTCTTTTAATCCATCATCACAAGTAAGAAACCTGGGCGTTATTTTTGACTCTGAGCTGACTTTTATTCCTCACATTAAAAATATCACAAAAATAGGTTTTTACCATCTTAAAAACATCGCCAGAGTCCGTCCCATTCTCTCTCGGGCCAACACAGAGACGCTGATGCATGCTTTTATCACCAGTCGTATAGACTATGTAATGCCCTGCTCTCTGGTCTTCCCAAAAAGACCATTTCAGGTTTGCAATTATTACAAAATTCAGCAGCTCGTGTCCTGACTAAGACCAGGGGGCGGGACCACATTACACCGGTTTTAAAATCGCTGCATTGGCTCCCTGTGTGTTTTAGGATCGATTTTAAAGTTCTTTTACTGGTTTTTAAGTGTCTTAATGGTCTTGGGCCTTCTTATCTTTCAGAACTGCTTTTATATTATGAACCCTCGCGGACCCTGCGCTCCTCCGGCAGCAGGCTCCTAGTCATTCCCAAAGTCAGGACACACACTCACGGCGAGGCGTCTTTCCAGTTTTACGGGCCCCGTCTATGGAACAGTCTGCCGGAGGACCTCAGGGCCGCAGAGAACATTCAGGTTTTTAAGAGCAGGCTCAAGACCCATCTTTTTAGCTTAGCTTTTAATTAGTTTTATTGTTTTATATGTATTTATTTAGTTATTTATTATATTTATTTATTTATTACTAGTGTTAGATTTTAGTATTGTTTTCTTAAGTTTAGCTCTTGTTTGTATTTACCTTTTTTATTTATTTTAATTTTCTTATCACTTTTAGGTTTCCCAGTGTTTCCTCTGAGGAGCCTCTGCACCAGGAGCTGTGGTCGGCTGTGGCTGCTGGGCTCTGGCTCATGGACCCTGGAGGTTTGGTCTTGACCTCATCTCCTCTCTGGGCCCTGGGCTGCTGTCCTGTGGCTGCGGGTGGCTCTGCTCCTGGTGCAGACAGCTCCTCTGATGATGCTTTCTTTGGTCCATCTGTACCCGGCCTAATGTATGTGAATGTATTTTAGTGTTTGGGAGTGTGTGTGTGTGGAGGCGTGTGTGTGTTGGGAAGGGGGTGGGGGTGGGTGTATGGTGGGGAGGAGGGGTAGAGGGTGTGTACATGTATGGGGATTGTCTTGGGGGTGGGGGGTGGCGGCAAGCGGGATTGTTTTTAATGCACTGTAAAGCACTTTGTGTTACATTTTATGTATGAAAAGCGCTTTATAAATAAAGTTTGATTTGATTTGATTTGATTTGATGCTTTGCTCTTTATCGCGTGCCTGCGTAATAGAATAGTTTAATAGCCATCAGCTGCTTATTGACAAGTGAATATATTTAAAAGGAGCACCACTGAAGGCCTAGGCAAGAAATGCACAGCCCGCCACTGGGTTTCAATAAATGTCTCACCTTTTTCCACACGCTTTCAGCGAGTAAAGTTCCAGATGGATACTGTGAGAACTCAAATCAGTGTTCAATACAGATTCATCTGGCGTGAGCCGGGTTAGGTTATATATATAACCTAACTATATAACCTATATTATATATATATATATATAACCTATATTATATATATATATATATATATATATATATATATATATATATATATATAATATATATATATATAATATATAATATATATAGATATATATAGATATATATAGATATAGATATAGGTTACAGGACAGTCATTTCTGCCTGAATAGACGCATTAACAAAGGACCTGCGCTAGAGGAAAATTGATTTGAGCATATTTTCTTAGGTGAAAATGACTTAGCCGTGTTAAAATCCATAGACTTGGCATGTTATTGTTGTTAGCATTAGTACATCCTGACGTCTGATAAAAGCTTAAAACACATCTTCATGAACAGTTACAGTTACAATAGTTATACTTGAAAACCAATAAAAGCTACGTTTTGGTGAGTGAAGTGGAAGGCTGGATCCGAGGTACGAGCTGCCCTGTCCGTGAACGCCAAACCAAACAGGCCTCCAACGCCACACACAGAATGGAAAATGTGAGCTCTGAAACATGAACCCGGCTTTTCCCGAACGCAGCAAAATGAAGGAAGTCCACATTTAGGTTTGAGACTATTTCAGTTCAGAGGGAAAAGGACTTTAAAGGAATTACATAATACAGTGAACATTTTGAATTCTGGTCTGGATTACTTTAGAGACGACTTGCAAATAGAAAACATACATCAGGTTTTAGCTTTGATATTTCAGATACTATATTCTGAAAGTAGCAGGATTAAACACAAGTATATAGAAATTGCAAATAAACACAATTAGCAAGACTGATTTTTGGGGTTCAAGGCTCTATAGGGATGTAGTTGCCCAGAGAAATTCTTTGTTGACTGTTGCATAAGTTTGATCCGATATCAATACATTTTTCAGTTATGGATGTCGGTGAAAAAGCGCCCTTGATTGTCATGAATGAGACCCTAATGCAGTCAGAGTAGCAGAAAAATGCTCTTCAAGGAATAAAGCTCCTCGGATAAATGCCCGTGTTACCTCTGTGATGCTTTAGCCTTTGGAGGAGAAGGATGTTTACTTTATTATAAAGTAATTTTATTTCATTTAAGAAGCCCATATATCAGGGGTCACCTATAAGATTTCACCGAGGTCCAGTTGGGGGAAATTTTTCCAAGCCAAGGTTCAGAACTTCACGACGGAGTTTCTTTTAAGACATTTTTAATTTTTAACATTAATTTTTAACATTTTTAATTTTTGACTTTTTAATTTAAAATCACAATATCCCACATAATTGTATTTTGCAAAAAAACTTTTTTTTTTTTTTTTTATGAATTATTCTACTGCCCTTTAAAAATGTATTTGATGGATAATTCTGACCTGCTGTGGAGGAGAGTAGGAGATGGAGGAGGGCTGGGCAAAAAATCGATTTAATCGATTAATCGAATTTGTAGTTCAAATCGATTTGTATTTTTAGAAATTCGATTTTTTTTACTCAGGTTTTGCGGCGCTTGCCTCGTCCTTACAGGCTTCCGTAAAGCATTGTGCGTTCAGTTCTAGTCTTTCTCACGCAGCTAAAGTCATGTACATATTGAAATTGTCATTGTTTTGGTCTTCAGAAAAGAATAATTAATCACCAAAATCACTGTAATGTTGTCATGTGTTTTGTGTGTGCCGCGGTCTGTGCAGTCCTCCTTATGCTAACAACAGCTGCTAACACTGCTAACAGCTGGCGCTTCTGTGTTTGTTCATGTTTAGTGACTTTTTCAAATTGAAAAACGAATCCAGCGTTTGAATAGCCAGAATCAGAGCTTTAAAAAGAGGTATAGCATGCCCCTAAAGGACTTAGTTTTGCGGTAGTTTTTAGTTAAAAACCCTCCGCAATGCTAAACATAGTGCTACAACTCCGCGCGGCGCGCACAGACGGCAACCTGGGAGAAAACAAACAAACAGTTGTTTAGCAAAAATTAAATGCCTCAAATGCCTATAGCGAAAAAGAAGCGCTGCAGCAGCTGACAGGAGAGAGAGACAGAGAGGGCAGGACTTTGGTCAAATCATGTTTCTTATTGGCCTCTTATTACATTTAATGGAATAAATGTCAATAGTTGTCTTCTCCAAAAAGCTTGTGCGTGTCTGATGTGAAACAGTTTATCTGCAAGTTTGTTTGAGTTTGGCTTACATGAGTTACTGCACTGAAATATAAATAAGCTTATAGTTAAAAAATAAATCAAATGGCTAGATGTGAATGTCCTTACTACAAATAATTTAAAAAAATAATCTCATTCTATATATTTTTGCTTTTTCTATGCACTTTTAATTCTATGTTAAATTACAGCATTAAAGGAGTGTTTTACAATGATAATTATTGCACACAGTTATTTTTAAATTGTATTTAAAAAAAAACAAACAAAAAATCTAAATCAAATCGAAAATCGAATTTTCTTTTAAAAATCTGAGATTTTTTTTTTGGTCAAAATCGTCCAGTCTGTTCTGACTCGACTCTGATCTGTCCCACATCTGTCTCTCTCTGTGTCCCACAGGCCAAAACGCTCACTGAATGAAGCCATGTGATTGGTTGATTGGAGATAGGACACACACATAACACTCTCCATCTTTATGAAGAGTCACACAAACAACGCTCTGAATCGCGTTCATTACACGCACACATGCGCACGCAGCCTACAAACGTACTCTCTAAATACAAGTATCTGCAGACCCAGAGTCTTCACCGCACCGACATGAACCACGTGTTTCAGTCTCTGGAGCTGTTCCAAAAGTGAGAATGACAAGTCACAGCGACAATCTGTTGATGCGCAAAATCACATCTACATTCTTTCTGCGAGTGCTTCACAGGAGGGCTGTGCGGTCCAGTCCGGAAGCGCTTGGGTCCAGATCCGGAGTCCGACTATCGATGCCATATATATTCTTTTATTAAGATCATTCATTTTAATTTTATTGAAAAGAAGTAGTAATGGGCTAAATGAGTTGAAGCACCAATACATGTGTCTGAAAGTTAGGTGTGTCACTTTAAGAAAAGTCAAGTACAGTTGCTTTCCAGTCATTTTCACTTTCCATTGTAACTTAATTTGTTTGATTCTAAAAATACAAATAACTGTGTGTCGTCGCTTCATTTGTCAGTTTCTGCCTCTGTATTGTCCACAGCCCAGTTTGGTCCAGTCTCATGGGAGTCTTTTGTTTCAGAGAGTCTGGAAACACTGAATAAACGTCAAAAGTACATGACATTAGGGCTGTCCACTTCCTGCACATCTTACTACAGTTTACCAGAATAAATGGAGCTAATTTTGAACGCCCCAAACTCTTCTAGTGTGGAGAAGGCTTAAGACGGGCTTCTGCTTTGATCAGCTCTAAATCATGTAGGGCCAGAGATGAAGACTTGAGACTAGGATTTGACTCGGGCTTATGGTTTGGGACTCGTACACGTCACGTCTTTAAGAAAATTACAAATTAATGGACCATTTTGTTCATGTCTCAGCGTCTTCTCTTCAGACACACGAACTGAAGTGGTTTGATCAATAATGCTCAGCTCCAATCGCTGCTCTCGTTAGTTTATTTAACATATGCTTTTATCACTCAGTGTTCAACAAATACAACAGCAAATGTGGGCTTAAGTTAATTTTATTTATTTATTGTGTCAAATATAGATACAAAGACGTGAATAAGAGAGATGTAAGAGGGATCTTGTGACTCAACTTGAATTAGTTGTGCTAAAAATACGTTTAATTTGCCAGAAAATGTCTTAAAAGAGGTAAAAGAGGTTCCAGGTTCAATTAATGACCAAGCCCTATACGTAAAAACGAGCTAAAGTCGTGCTCATTGTATGCTATAGTCAGACTGTGTTGTCTGGTTGTATCAAAGCTAACAGCAACAAGAGACTACATTTGTCTTATACTGATTATGAACCTGCAATGTTGAAGATGAAGCCTCATCCACAGTGACTCAATAAAGTTAATCAAGAGATGAATCTGGTCAGTTTTGGTCCATAGTTATTTTGACATAAGCCAATTTTGAAATAAAACATTTTGTATAACAGCTGGGAGTTTTGAGAGTTGACTTGGACCTGCAGCAAGTCTTGTATCGGATCAGGACTTGAGATTTTTTACAGCAAGAGTGGGCAGATTAGAATACATAATTACAGGTAGAATGTGTTTGTTGAGCAGACTGCAGCGTCCACGCCTTGCTGTCACCGTAGATTTCTTTCTGGGTCATCTCTCCGTCAGTGACACGTTTGGTAAGAATCTCTGGAACGACAACAATGAGACCTGCTTCCTCCTTTCAACACCAAACAAGTGTTCAAGCTTTGCACCAGAGCACGACATGTAATCAAAGTCAAATCCGAAAGAGGCTTGTTTTATTGGAAATGTAGTGTGTTCTGCAAAAAAAAAAAAAATGTCCTGAAGTTGTTCTTACTCTTTGTAAAACCTGATAATCGTGTAGTTTAGACCTGGACAAACGTGTTCTGGAATGTGTGAGATTCTTCTTATTGTTAGCAGCTTGTATTTCTGTCTTTTTTCACATTTCTAGTCCTCATTGGCCCTGCTTAAGGGTATTTCACACCAACACAACCCCCAGTCGCTGTCGGAAGGGAGGAGCAACGCAGGGTCTGTTCACGTCTCTATGGGGCACCGATGTGAAAGAACATTCAGACAAACACGATCCAAACAGTCACAGTCGCCAAACAAACACAGAGTGAGCATGCGCGTGATGTAATGCTAGACGAAAATGATGAAACATAAGTTGCACGCGAGTAGTAGTTGTCAAACTTTGACGGCAAACAGATGTTTCTAGTCTTACCTCACGGATTAGCTCAACTCGTATTTCCTCCACAGTCCAGCCTTCGTACTGCGGTCCCCGTAACTCCCCGTGTTTTCCTCCATCCAAATAGTAGCCATTCTTCTTCGTAGTTACGTCCCGTTTGACCCCGTGTAAATAACAACAATCCATGCTCGGCTAAATACTGTTTTCCGTAAGCGTCTTTTCGGTTTTCCGCACTATATTCCTGCGCACTGATTCACTGGTTTCCTGTGCCACGGGCCAATCAAACAGCTGCATTTCCGGCAACTGGCGACACCGACTTACCTGCAAGTCTTCAAAAACCCGCCTCCACGACTTGCTCCGCTCCTCTGACCCCCGACAAACCCATTTACACCAAACACAAACCCCTTGCCAAACTGGTTCAGACGGGCGACCCTCGGCTTGGTGTGAAAGACCCTTAAGTCACCGAAAGATCCGCAACTACAAATGACTTTAAAGGTTCTATTCAGATTTTTGCTTCCTTAAACTTGTAAACAAACAGAAATAATAAATGTAAAACTTCCTATATCAGTCACGTGTTTTATTTATTTACCTAATGCATCCTGAGCCTTTGAATTGTCCATCACGATGCGTTTTACTTTTTTTTCACTTCTGTTAGGAGCGAGAAATGACGGTATGCTAACGGCAGAAAGAACAGAAATCAAACGGGACATTATCAGACGTAGACAGGATAGAGCGAACTAGGGCTGGGCGATTAATCGAATTAATTCGATTAATTCGGAACTTTCAAAATCGACGATGTGAAAAATGGCCAAATCGTAAAATCGAGCTCAGTCCACTGTCATCCAGCCGCGCCCTGAGTGGACACCTTCAGCGGCTTTGTAGAGCTTCCCTCGACTCTCACAAAGAACAGACGAACACAAACCTTGCGCATGTTTAGCGGACCTTTTAATCCATAATAACAGCCGTGCGTAGCCGTTTGGAGGTGGTTTATAGCTTAATCTCATAAGTTACGAGTTTGTTATTTCTCCGCGGGTGAGTCGGCCGCTTTCAGCGCTTTAGACTCGCGGTAACTTTCTAGAAAAGTCCCGCGGTAAATCTAGCGTCTTTTTGATTTGTCTTTGCTGTTACACGAGCTGCCGCGTGTGCTTTTTGTCAGGTTTTCTCTGATAAAGTTAAAAGCCGTCCACAGCGTCTCTCTCCCATGCTCTCTCCTTCTCTCCCAAAAAGCAGCAGCCAGCAGGTCCCGCCCCTTTCCCCTCGTGTGTGAGTAACTATGGCAACACAATTTGAGTGACAGGAGTGAGAGTTGAACACTCGCAAACTTAAAACTTTTAGATATGAAACAACTAAATCATAATGATGAACTTAACAGGGCCTAATGGCTACAATGCTAGTAGGCCTATGCATTAGATGCAGCAGCAAACACTTATTATTAGTTTTAATATGTATGACATTTACTGATTGTGATAAGCCTGTCTGCTTTATATTTATGTGTCTTATAAGCTTATGTGGGTGGGCACCCTTAAAAATGGTGTATGACACTAAGTAATAAAACTAAACTAAACTAAACTGTAAAACAAGTTAATCTCATTGGCTCATTCTTTAAAGATGCTTTAAAATATTATGAGCTCTAATAAAAAGCGGCTGTCATCGATGACGTCGAATAAAATCGATTAAAATCGAAATCGTCCAAAGTGGTCCAAAAAATCGAGATTTTATTTTTTGGCCATATCGCCCAGCCCTAGAGCGAACTAGTTTCCACCTGAATGAATACATTACCTTATAAGCGCCAAAGTAGCGCCAAGTCGTTTCAATAAGTCTCCTTTTAAGACTTCAAATTATCTGTTTTGAGTTTCAGAAGCTTGAAAAAACAAACACTACTCTGTCCCAGCGGTTTTATAAAATAATACAGAGAAATATTAGTTTGATTCTCCACGTGAAAGTTTTAAGACTTTAAATTTCCAGAAATGTTTTTAAAAAAACTCCTGGGCCTTGGTTGGGTAAAGTTAGATTTTTTTCGATACCAGTACTTTAACGGTACTTTCTTTCGAGACCGGTTCCTTAATGGTTCTTTTTTGGTTCTTGCTTCTTTTAAATGTAAATTATTTTCAGCGTTCAACAATGTTACACGTGTCAAACTATATTTTAACACACATTGTAATCTGTTTATACTTAAAATGAAGAGCATGCAAATTAATCAGCTGTTCCTCAAGTGGCTCCCACATAAAGCGCTTTAAGTTTCACTTTCACTTCTCGCAGGACACTGTAATAAAAGAGCAACAAACATTTGCTTTTGACACTAAAACTTTTACCTGGAGAAAAAAAAGAAGACATGAAGAAGACTGACTTACATATATTGTTTAACTGATTTGGCTGCAGTGCAAACTAGGGATGGGCGATAAGACGATTAATCGTCTATCGTGAAGTAAACATGATAGCACTTCACTATTCTGTAATCGTCTGTATCCTCCTAGAACGTGCAAAGTTTTAATCAATGCTGCAGCAAACAATCCACTCTGTTATATGCATATTCTCGATCATTTGACAAACTTCAACCACTATTTTGTTTTCATAGTAGCTTTTTTAATAATTGACAAGTCCACAAAGCAGAAAAAACTTGGCATCGAGTTTAAAAGGAACCCCGAATATTTACATAAATAGATCGAAAATACTTCGCGTAGTATACTTAGCCTACTAAAAA
The DNA here is from genome assembly GCA_038363315.1 of Mugilogobius chulae. NCBI lineage: Eukaryota > Metazoa > Chordata > Actinopteri > Gobiiformes > Gobiidae > Mugilogobius > Mugilogobius chulae. Next base: position 19,782,559 of record CM076399.1, on the reverse strand, counting down.
GTAAACTTAAAGTAAACAAATATCCCTTTGACGTAAAATTGTTATGTTACAACAACTTCCTGATATTACGGGCGCCGCCATCTTGAGGTATGACGCAGAATCGTGTGGCGCACTGGCGCAGTGAGCGTCATCGTGAGACGCTGCAACAGCGCAACAGTTGCCGTTGACTGGTTAACAGGAGCGTCAGTAGTTTTTCGTCGACAACACATTGTAAAATGTACATTTGTGCTTTGGTTGTGATTTGTCTCGGGAGAGAAACAAGGAGAATTGGTAAGCTTTCAAACTTTCCTCGTATTACACGATTCGACGTCATACTACCCATAATGCACTGTGTTTAAACAATATGGCGTCTTCCGTGAAAATATATTTCTAAAAGTTTAATAAAAACGGTAGATTTTTTTCAGATTATTTCGTGTGTATTTATATCTTTGAATATAAGAAAAACTCGAAACAAACATTAAAAAAAATTCTCGGGTCCTTTAAAAGTTACGCAGCGTCCCTGAACGCATCCTCACGCCACCAACACGTGCGTATGAAAACAGGCAGGCTCAGACAGCGCGCTCTATAAAGAGATGAAGAGGACTTTTTTAACACCGTGGACCTGGACGGAGGACCTGGACGAGGACCCGGACAGAGCAGGTGTGGAGCGGTGTTTGTGGGCCTCGTGGAGCTGGAATCAGGACTTGGACAAAGTTGTGCGTCGTCATGAAGCACCTGCGATAACAACTTGGACTACCGTTTCTGTTTGGATGTTTTCTTTTCTTCATGTCTGTGATGCTTCACTTGAACTGGACAGAGGTGAGCAAACTAACTTTATAAACTGTCGGAGAAGAGTATCGTGCTTTCTTTATGCTGATCCCATCAGCGTCGAGACGAGTCCGTGCGTAATAGCTACTTATGGATACAGCTACTTTCTCTCATCTATTTGGTACAACTTTAGTGACAAAGAAGAGACATAACTTGTTGCCGTAGATGTGCATGTATTTAGCTTAATAAGGTGTTTGGCAGTTTTGTCCTACATATCAGCCGTTTGAACTTATAATGGTGTTGGCTATGTTTTAAATATGAACTTAAAACAGCGGAGAGCCTTATCAATATCAGTTCAAATCATGTTTGTACGTGTCAGTGGGTTTAATCCTGTTGTGGTCTAAACTTTATGGTTAGCTTGCTTGCGTGCTTGGATGTCTATGCTTTTGTTCGTGTGGTTGTTACGCACGCAGACATGGTGCCGCGGTGCGTCTCAAGAAAGTCTTTTTCTAAATGTGTATTTGTGCATATAGTCGATAATATAAATCTCCACCACGTTTACCGTCACAAGTTTACACATTTACGCTGCGTTGTGTATCTTAAAATTGTCAATAAAGCGAAACGAGGTAGCGTGGCGCGGGGGCGTGGAGGAGTGAGAAAAGCGCGAGGCTTTGACAAAGTACTAAGGTTTTTACATAAAATTCCCAAACCTAGCAATGTTCTATAGCGAAAGAGCATTATTGTATCTTTAATACACACCGTGTGTGTGCGTGTGTGTGAGAAATTACCAGAAAAATCGACTAAAGCTCAATTTTGAGCCGTTTTGCCTTAATTAGTGGGCAGACGATAATATCGTTATCACGATATTATATTAAGACGATATGACGATAGTGAAAATGGATATCGCCCAGCTCTAGTGCAAACACGCCACAGATGTACAGATTTAGGATTATGATTTCAACTGCAGCGATGAGCAGGAGGATGTTATGACAAAGTTTGGATTATATTATGTGTTTGGCGACATTGTATGAATAAACTTAAGTGTGATTGGATCACGAAACTCACTACGCAGACTTTAGACAAAACGACTTGAGGCTGGGTTTTAATTAGATATAAGCCTTTTTTCTTCGCTTCTTCTGTCGAAGAAGATATCTGACACACTGCAGTTTGTTTGGAGACTTGCAGCTGCAGGGCACAGACATAAGCTGTTTGGGAGAAGTGAGATGTGAATTGTGCCGCTGTTTGTGCAGGGCATAGTCATAAGCTCACGTACTTTGGGAGAAGCAAGAAGTGAATTGCCGTGACATTGTGGAGTGCTGAAATGCACATATAGGATATAGATACAAGTTCCACACATCTCTTTCCGCTAAATCCACTGCCTGTTTTGTTGCCCAAATTCCATTTCCACCTCTCCGTGCATAAACAGCGGTCTTCATTCATTCATACATCATTCTTTCCTCTGAAAAGTTATTAACCGGCGCTGATTCTGCTGAACATCTGCGAGTGCTCCGTGTGAAATAAGTAAATGCAGCTGCCGCAAGTTTCGTTGTTTACCAGCCTCCACCAGACAAACATCAGTGTTTGTCTTTCAAGCCGTCACGGTAAAAAAACTACTCTTGAAATCAGATCGAATCAAATCTCTCGTCCCGTTATTTTCATTGAATGAAGCCCTATGCGCTCTCCTGAGCGTCAGTGCAGTTCTTGAGACTGCAGCCTCCAGGTCTACAGTTTTATAAATGTACACACTGCACGTGCTCCGCACTTACGCAAGTAGCTCCACCTCGGAGGCAACAGTGTCACGTCTCACTGACGGAACTGCAGCAAATGAAACGGCATTTGTCCCTATTTAAGAAGCAGGGAGCGCTTGAGTCCGGTCGGACCCATAATATATTAATAGTTATTAACAAATTCACATTCATTTTTAATAAATAAGTCGCACTCGAGCATAAGTTGCACCACCTGTCAGACGATGAAAAAAAGCGCGACTTATAGTCCGAAAATACGGTAGTCATTTGTGCCAGAGGGAAATTAATATAGTTATTTTATAGTAACAAATCAGGTACTGTCCTTTCAGCCCTTGTTCCAACAGTGTTTCCTCATCCGTCGACTCAAAAACACTGCTTATACATTTGTTTTTCTTTCTCATAATACCTGATCTGAAAGTGCTAGCACTAGCCTAGCCGTGTTTCTCAGGTAAAGATTGACAGAACAAGACACACCATGTAGGACAACTATGTAAACTATGCGCGTCATAAATGCCAAAGTGTTTCGTCACTCGACTCGTCTTTCAATGTAATAAAACAAATGGAGAGCTGCACCTTTTACATTCACTCTGGCGCCAGGTTAATAAAGCATGATTGAATTAGACTGAGTAAGAATGGATTTCCTACTTCCTGTCCAATTCTACTTTGATGGGCTTTTGCCAAGTCAGTCTAAAGTTAATAAATGATATAAAATGAGAAGGTGAAAAGAGGTTGTGGTGTGACTAGGGCTGCACGATTGAGAGAGATATTGGGATTTTTCTAGATCAGTCAACAGATAAATTAATATAACAATGGCAAGTAGAGAAAATGTATATAACTAAACTAAACAATTAAAAGCTTAGATGCAACTTAGTCCAACAAAATTATTTTCTTGTTTCTCTGAAATCTGTTCGCCCTCGTCAAAGTCTTCAACGTATTCTCACGGCTTGCATGTAAATACCACACCGTGTCAAAGTGAGTGTCATGATGATGCTTCTGCCTGCTGTGGTCTGGGCACGTGATGTGGTTGGGGACAAACAGGAGGTTTTTTGAGGGCTAAGTTTAGGTCTGAAGTTACAAAAATGGGTAAGTTTAGGTCTGAGGCTTGGAGTTGGTTAAGGTTAGGATTAGGATTGTGTTAGTCTTCATGAATAATAACACGTCTTTCCATTCACCATAGAAATGAACTGAGACAGAAATGCGTGAATTATATAGGCAGGCTTAAGGCTTTGCTAAAGCAAGAAATCTTGTGCATAAAAATGTAATGATTGACTACAGTTTTAGCTATAGACCCGTTCAGAGTCATTTTGGGGGCGGAGCCGCACTGGTGCCTCCGCAGAGTTTCCCCATAAGTTTCTATACAAAACGAGTAAGCTGTACTAACGATATTAAACGGTTAGAAAACTTAACAATGACTTCAAACGAAGCTCTGACCGTTCCTAATGTGTTCCTTGGGTTTGCACCAGTGACACATTTTATAACTCGGGAAAAAATGAGGGATCACTATCAAAACAAATACATGGCCTCAAAATCATGTAAGTATGTCCTCTGAGTCTTTTATACAATAATCTAGAAATCAGCACAAAACAATGCCACAGGTGCAGTTTACTGTGGGTCTAGTTCTCCACACAGCTTACACAAAAATCTTAAACAATGTCACGTTAACTCACCTCCTGTGCTTTTACGCAAATTACGTTGTCAAACTCATCAATGGTTTTCTGCTCAAAGCTTTCTCTTGTGCACATGAGTTTTTTCCATCAAATATAAGTAATTATCAGGCCGCTGAATAACGAGACACTAACGTCATGCTAACATTCAGTAGCTAACTGTACATGGATCTGGAGTCGCTTGCTGTTCGTTACATTGAGTTTTTAAAGAGAGTTTTGAGATTTTTTTATGAAAATGCACCTGCGTAGCTTGAAAAGCCTGAGACCGGGCACTAGTTAGCGCGCGCAGCCATCTTTGTTTACTAACAGTAAATGGGTCTATATCTAAATAAAACAGACCAATTTAAACATGAAACTGTACCTGCGATGCTGGGTAAAATCAGGCATTAGACAGGCATTAGACACAAATGCAGTCATTAACCTGTAACTGTTTTTAACGGTTTTTAATTATGTCTTTTTGTTTGTTTTAAAATGTTTTGTGTTGTGTTGTGGAAGCCTCTTGGCCAGGACTCCCTTGTAAAAGAGATCTTCGAATCTCAATGGACTTTCCTGGTTAAATAAAGGTTAAATAAAAAAAATAAATTAAAAAATGTCCTAGTTATACAGTTCACAACAAAACGTCACTTTAACTACGATAAAATCTCAAACTTTGAATGCGTCGGCTATGAGTTTTTCTTTTTTTGCTTCCAGCTGACGTCACTGTGACATGCATGAAACCATTATAATTAAAATCTTAAAAATAAGAGATTTTGATCGACAAAGATTATATCGACCGATTAATCGGCTAAATGACTAAAGGACAACATCCCTAGTTAACATTAACTTTACGACACAATCAGCTGGAATGCTGCGCAGAGCCTTGTCATTCTGAATGAGGTTAGGCATTTCCTTCAATTAACTCAACAAAACATGTTTATTCTGGGTCCTTTCTTTTGTGTCCTTGAGCAAAGTCAGCTTAAACTTTGCATTGCAACAACTACTCAAAACTAGGGATGGGTATCGATAAGATTTTATCGATATCGATGCCATTATCGATTCCTCTTATCGATCCGATTCCTTATCAATTCTCTTATCGATTCTTAAAATTATGTGTTTTATGTATCTAGATTAAAAAATGTATTTTAACTAATTTCAATACATTTAGACAATGATGTGGACTATATTATGATGATTACTAATTAAATATAGACTAAATGAAGAGCCAAAATAATATTTCAGAGCTAGAGGCATAAACTATTTTGATATTGATAACACTAATAATGCTATGTAAGGGTAACTTTGGCCACGTGAAGTTCTGGTTCTACACACATCACACTCTCCCTGCGCTCACCAGGCCTTTCTCTTTATCTGTGTCCCACAAACTGTGTCTACAGTAGTTGTTTTATTCAGAAAGTCCGCTCCAGGTGACGGTCTGCGCTTGGAGAAGGCGGAACAGCGCGCTTCAGTCCGAGGCGAACGCACGTGTCTCCCAGACCAGCTGTGTGTGCGCTGTTCAGGACGCAGGCACGGCAGGTCAGGACGCACGGCACAGAACAACGGACAGTCCGTATACACGGGACACAGCTCGCTTAGAGACGGATAATTCGTGCGCTCCGAGGCGCGGACACAATTTACTTCGGGGCTGACACTGCTGACAGTTGTGGGACCCGTGGAGACGGAGGAGAGAAAGTGAGAGAGAGGTCGCCCAGGCTCGAAGAAAACGCACACAAAGTGTACATTAGGAGCGCGGAAAGAAAGAGTTTATATCCCCCCAGCTGACGATAGATGCACGCGCCTATCCTTCAAACATTCATATTAATGGAGGAAGCTTACCTCCGCTGTCACGGCGCTGGTGTGTGAGCCGCATGTGCGCCACATGTACATGTTGTATTGTCTCCGTTTCTTCTCTTTTCCTGTGCGCGCTGTACGTAAACGCGCTGTATCCACGTGAATTAGTGAGAGACTTAGGCTTTGCCAAAGCTAAAACTTATGCTTGTAATGAAACCGAATGCAACAGCCCAGCGTGAGGTTGAAGTTTACGCAGTATTTAAAGGCACAGCGGCCCAAAGCGGCATCGATAAGAAGAATCGATAAGAGAGGAGACTAACGATTCCAGTGGATTGCTAAAAATAGAACCGGTTCCCAAGTAGAACCGGCTCTCGATACCCATCCCTACTCAAAACTCGTTTGACAAATTAAAACAAGTAGAATGTTAGTATAATCATGTTCACACAAATACAGAAAAAAACATTTGAATAATGTTAAAATACTATGTCTAATTTAGCTGATTTTGACAATAGGCTTAGTACTGATTGTATCGATTTAATTAGGGGTGTAACGATGCATCGAACGACGATGCATCGCGATGCGCAAAAGCTACGATTCCGCATTGTACACTGTCTCGATGCGGCTCGACGCTTTAATATTATTATTAAAAGAACCCCGCAGATGCGTCCCGTTGGTCTGTTTAGCGGGCCAATCCACCCTACACATTCGCGCTATACATCCGCGCTACATAACGGTGGTAAATGGCCTACGAGAATCAAATGACTGTCCCTTCTCTCATATATGCACAACCCACTCAACATGCGTTGATAGCGCGAGCCGCGCGATGTCAGAAACTATTCTTCCGCTCCTTAAACAGTTTGTGAGAGAGACGAGCTCTGAGCGGAGACTGGGAGAGAGGCGGCAGCGCCACGGCCACGCGCAGCTGTCATCCACATGCGCGCGCACAGGAGGAAAGAAAGAAAAGAAAAGTGCAGCGGGGATGTAAGCGGGACAGAGAGCGAGCACAGAGACGGTGGTCAACGTCGTGTAAGTGTTTACAACATGTAAAAGTGACAGAACAGATCATTAGAGACTATGAAGACACAAAGATAGATAGATAGATAGATAGATAGATAGATAGATAGATAGATAGATAGATAGATAGATAGATAGATAGATAGATAGATAGATAGATAGATAGATAGATAGATAGATAGATAGATAGATAAAATAAATGAATAAATACATACATAAAACAGCTAATGAGAGTTTTTTTTTTTTTACAATTTAACTTGTGTTGTAAAATAATAATTAAAAGGCAAAATTATTGTCACATTTAAAAAAAAAAAAAAATTGGCAAAATAATAGGACTAATGACATAAAACGTATTATTTTTTTAACCGTAAAAGAATCGTGGGGAATCGAATCGTGGGTCCTGAATCGAGAATCGAACCGAATCGTGAAATTCCTGAATCGTTACACCCCTAGATTTAATACAAACTACAAAATACAACAGAATCAGTATCGTTTCTAAGTATTGTCCAGGGTTGTTTCCAGTGACTTGTGCAGCTTTGTTAACTCGTGGAGAAAAAAATGACGGCCTATTAATGTTTGTGGCTTTGCTCCAGGTTGTAAAGATCAAAACACTCACAGATAATTGTACAGTGTAATTAATGTTATGACAATAATAATTCAGGCTAATTAAGTTCATTAACTGCACAACCCTAAAAGAAAACCCCAAACACTGCACCAAATTAGAATCAAAGCCACAGCTCTTTGAAAAAATGTACAAAAGTGACAGCTAAAATTACAAGTTCAAAATTTAACAGGAGTTTGTGAAAGGAGAATGTGAAATATTTAGTTTTTACTTGTGAGGACAGGTTCAGCAACTTAAAGTATTTCAGAAATTCAGAAGGACAGCAGAATTACACACTGAGTTCCAAGACGTGATTTAAAACAGTTTTGCACCACAGTGGCTTCAGCTTGTTGTCTAATAATAAATAGGAAATGGTCTCTATTTATATAGCACTTTTCCACCTTTTCAGGCACTGGAAGCACTTTACAATCAAGGACCCACTCTCTAGGCTCACACTGCCTCCAGTCCAGGCTTCGGTCTTGCCACAACAGGCTTTACGTTTTGAAAAGAAACGAGGCTTTCACACCCGGTCCACTGAGCTCCAGTTGTCTAGATACTCGATACCCGATACTCGATACTCGATACTCAATTTCCTGGATCGGCACCGATATTCGATCCCCGTATCGGATCGGTGCATAGTCTCTCTGCGTTAGGAATGGGACGATATACGATATTAACGCTAATCACGATAATTAAGGGCCGCAATTAAATAATCGTGGCGTTTTTTCATAATCGTGATAATTGTAATCGCAATAAATCACAATTAAAGCAGCAGGCGCTCACCTGTGGCTTAATAGGAGCGTCTAAAATCTGACGCTGTGAACCCAGTAAAAGCTGTATTATGGTTAAACAAAGTAAAAGTTCATGTGTTAAAGTTAATTAATGACTCTGAGACAAAGTTAGTAGATTTTTGCTCAACATTATAAACATTTGTTCACTTTGAATCATTATTGATTGTACTTAGACAAAAATACAATACCTACTTGTTCAAACACATTACATATTGTGCGCTAAAAAATATTTCAGTGATTTTGAATCTGTGTACTTACGTTACGTAGTTCATTTACATACTTACGTTCAGTAAATGATCGTGATAATATTGTTAATCGCGATTATTTTGGTCACAATAATCGTGAGTGCAAATTTTAATATCGTCCCATGCCTACTCTGCGAACGATTGTGGCGCGCTTGGGTTCAGCTTTGAAGTACTGCTTCACACACAAACCATCGAGAATGGTCCGACACTGCAGCACAGACCGGGACAAAGCGGAACATGAAAGCCGTCAGCAAGGAACAGTGATACATTTATCAACCAATAACACGCAACACATTAAACTCTTAATATTTGAATATTTCGAAAAGCCTATGGCACTTTACAATGGGGCAAAATACTTCCGGAAACAGGGTGATCTTCCGCTGTTGAGCTCCATTCAGTTCAGACAGTACACAGAGATCAAATTTTTTCACATAGTGCTGTATTTACTATTATACTTTTTAGTAGAAAGCAAAAAGTTTACTAATTTTCAACTAAAAAAGTTGCTCTAGAGTATTCAATCACAGTTCAATCTTCATCTGAACTGTTTCACTGTCGAGCCCCGGGTCAAAACTGTCTCCAAAAAGTGCTGAGTGTGTGATCATTCAAACAAGACTTGTTAAAATAAAGTCCATGCCATCTCTTGACAGATCCTTGTAAACTCACGGACCACCTGAGAAAGCCCCAGGTGGTCTTAACATTACATTACATTTACATTATTGTGTGGCCAGAGAAGAAGGAGAATTCGCTAAAGCTGAGTCGACAGTTCTGTGCGACTGGAAAAGAAAAACAGAACATAAACTTAATCCTAGTGGGCTGCTAAACAGGTGTGTCTGCGTCTGAAATGTGTCCGAACCCTGCCAAAGAACACAAGAGTGAGTCCAGACTTTCATAAAAACAGCTGAAGTCCACAGAACACTTGGACGAGCTGCGTTCACTGCACTGACCACTTCTGAACTCGGATTAGTCAATTACAAAATGAGAGCTTTCCATTTGTACGAGGCAGAACTAGTAACACACAAAACTGTTTATTTTATGGGTTAGTTAGATTTTTCCACAAAGAAGGTCTGATTTGGTGGTATAAAAACTGGAGCACCAAGGCAAAAAAAACAAAAAAGATACTGATAGAGGTGTGCAATATATCGAATTTGACATAATATTGTGATCATTGTTTTGAAGATATCCAAAAATTGAAAATCAAGTATATCCAGGGCTAACACCGTCCCGTCGTCCCGGGGACGGTAAAAATTGAGTCCGGGACGATCAGAACTTTCCACCGGGACAGTCTCGGGACGAACACAGCCCCTCTCGTCATTTTTTATTCCACCGCAGTTATTGAAGTCTTGGCAGCTTCTGTACATATATTATGCACTTTATTATTGCCATCGCTATTAGAGCTTATATCTACTACAGTGCAAATATCTCTATCACTGCGAGCCCCGCTTGCACCAGCCTGCTGCGTCTCTCTTTCTCTCTCCCTCCACAGCAGAGTGGAGGCTGCTGCTGCTGTTGAGCGTGTCCTGTCTGTTCTCTGAACCAAAGCGCTCAACATTTCTGACCCGCCGGAATATTTATCCAGGATTCATCTAATTTTGTTCACATTGGAGTTTTTAAGAAAAGGGATAACACGTGACCACACGCGACAGCGCTAACTCGATGCTCGATAGCTTCTATCAAAACTTTTTTTTGAGTTCTCAAACGGCTTCATGCGACTCGTTTGAGAAGCAGCTTTGTTGCTAATTGCGCTAATAGCTCTTCTACCACAACTCCACACCGTGTTCACACAGAAGACAGAGCCATGTGGACTTTATGTTCTCATTAAGTTTATCTAAGAGCTAACAGATGCTAACCACGGTGCTACCACTGCTACACTGATCTGCTGCTGCTGTATTCCTCCTGCTTTAACCTGCCACTGTCACACAAGCACAACCTGGCACAAAGAAAATCTCTCTCTAAGCTGATGTCAAGCATAAACGACATGGTTTATCCACTCTAGAGCCTGTTACTTCAGTAGATAGTGACACTTTTTATTCAAAGACTTTTCATTAGGTAGGCTACAAAACTGTCACAGAAATGTGTCTAACTAAAATGGGGAAAAAAAGTAGGGATGCACCGATCCAGCTTTTTTGTTCCGATTTCGATCCCGATATTTGGCTTTAACTATCTGTCGATACCCGATATCAACCGATACCAGTGAAATGACTGAAATTGCTTCTTTTTCTAATAAAAACTGAATACATTTGGTCATATTGTGTTATGTAAGTGTTGTTTATAGTGTAAGCCACAACTTAACAACTTAATCTGAATAAAATGCCCAATATTGTGAATTGCTATGGATAAACACCAGCCTGTAAAATAGTCTCATTATGTCCAATTAAAGACACAACTATGATATCAGCGGAAGGATTTAAATGTCCCTGAGAGACACTAGACAACTACTAGGGTTGGTCGATAAAACGATAGCGTTACCATGAAATTGAAAAATTTGGACAAAATCTCGTTAATATCATCTATTAAAAACATAATAATAAATCACAAAATAACTGGAAGAAGGTAGGATTGGGCCATTAATCGAAAAATCGAGAGATCGAGATCAAATCGAATCGTCAATTATTTGGTGGTACATTTTGAATCGAAAGATCGAAAACCATCTTTTGTCAGTAAAAATGTGTCGTTTGGGGCAAAAGTCAAACTTTGAGCCAGAATATGAATATTTATTTAGTTTCAAAAATATCTAATAAATAGGACATATTAAAAGTTTTGTTTCTTTTATGTCCATGAATAGCATTTTTCATTGGTTTTACAAAATCAAACGAAAAGAGAAAAAAAATAGTGATTATATTTCTTTCCAGATCGCCCAGCCTTAAAAGACGATGTGACGATGCCCAACCCTAAACACAACTGTACATTTGCTCTGATGTTAGCATTTTACTTTAACAGTCAACGGTGAGGATAAAGAATCAACGCTGCTGTAATGCTACAATTACTAATTTAGTCTTGAAAGCTCCTGCACGACCGGCTGGGCTTCAGTACTATTTAGGGATGCACCAATCCAGTTCATTCTAATACAGAATTTGATCATTTGATTTTAAGTATCTGACAGTACAAAGTTCATTCCCACTTGTATCTGTGAATACCAATCCTTTGTTTTTATTACACTGCACACAGTTCCAAATGAAAGGATGTGTCTTTGTTGTACCTGTGGCTCTGGGAAACGACAAGAATGCTGCTGCTGCCTTTGACTCCGGCTCTGTGGGATTTATGAACAAACTCATTGTTCCGGACAAAAGAGCCTCGGTTTTACAGGTCACACAACAGTGAAAGGGAATTTATGATGTGGGCAAAGTGTGCTCAGGCTGCGGCAGAGATCAGACACAGATCAGACACAGATCAGACACATCAGCTGCAGAGGAGTTAGCCCCAGCGGCGATGTGGCTCTCACTGCTCTGAATGAGTCGCCTGAAAAACCATGGCAGTGTCCAAACATCCACACTTGTCCCACTGACTCCTCACTCACTATTAAGCCTTCTGCTCACAGGAGTTTTAAAACTATTTTATGTCTAATGTGCTCCTCTACGAGTTCAGGAGGTGTGGTATGAAGGGAAGGAAATCTGTTTTGCTCATGCAGCCACTGACTTACACACACACTCTGTATTTGTATATTACAATAATCACAATGTTTGAAGACACAAAGCCTGAACTGATTGAATGTGCATTAATAGGCTGCATTAACAACTGATGGGTGAACGGACCTGTCATGTATTATGGTTTATTTTGTGTCTTAGGATAAAAAAGTTAATATAGATAAACTGACAAAATCGAACAAAATCCAAAATCTTGGCTGCAAAATCGAAAACTGAATCGCCATGCCAGGGGGGGGCATAACAGTCCACTAGATCAATAAGCTCTAGCCCCATCGGTCCTCCTGTCTGTCCTGAATCAGCGTGTTTCATAAAATCTGTCCTTTTCACGTGCCTTGTCTGCCCGGCTTTGATCGTGGTGCCGGTGTCGGTACATTTGCGTCTCTCCACTTGTGTCTGTGTGCAGCGGTCCGGGCTTTTCGCACACAGCGCCAGACACACAGGTGAAAAGAACGGCCCCAGCACCGCGCGCTCACTCAACCGGGTCAGAACAGCGCCAACAAGCCCGAGGTCGCGTGTCCGCGGTAAAACGTCTAATCTGCCACATCATTTCACCAACTTTACTCCACACAAATGGTACGGCTCTGATCATTTGTGGAATAAACACAGCGCCGCTTTCCAAGCCTTTTCTATTCAGCCTGTGAAGCTGACTACACTGTAAAAATAACACTGCAAAAATATTAATAAAAAATAATATAAACTTAGTTGGCTAGTTAATTGCTTTTGCAGTGCAAAGTATAAATGTACAAAATAAAGTTAATATTTGTTGAAATTTGATATTGATTTTTTTCTTTGTTTATGTTAAAAAGGATACACTTTTAGATATACTTATACAGTTTTTATAGATAATAATCTGATTTTTAGTCACTGCAACGAGTAGGGGGGGCGCGAAATATTTTCCCTTTCCTAGGGGGGGGCACTGCTTTAGTGAATCATCCCATCCCTGTTAGGACTATTTGTCAGGAGCATCATTTTGAGGTTGACCTGCTGCATGATCGTGAGGATCTTTACAGCAGAAGCATCTGGTGCTTCTGTTGTGCAGGATTCTTTTAACAAGCATTATACATACATAATATCCAACACACCTGCTCCTTAAATGATGTGAGGCACCTTTACTAGACTATAGAACACTTTTTCATTTGACGTCCACAATGTGTCAGTGTAACAGCTACTAACCAATGAGCCTCTGCTCTCCTGTGACCTTTATAAACCTGCTTTAATTCATTGGTGTTTTATCATTGTTGTTGTTTCACTTTTATTTTGTTTATGTTAAAAAGGGCCATACCTGCTTGTCAAAGCCTGATCCCGTCAGATCTCAGAAGCTAAACAAGAAAGGGCCTGGTTAATACTTGGATGGGAGACCGTTAGAACACCAGGTGCCACAGTGGGACGACAGGAGTAGATTGTCGCTGTGTCCTTGGGCAAGACACTTAACCCACACTGCCTCAGTGTCTGCCAGGGTTCCTGCACACCTTCTAGACCAAAATTTAAGACTTTTTAAGACCTTTTTAAGACCTTGCATAGCAAAATTTAAGACCACGTGCACGTTTAAAAACATTATTTTTGTGACAAAAAATAAATATTGAGTAAATAAAAAGTAATAAAACTATATTATTTTAGGTTTTCATTTGTCATTTTTGTTTTGGCACTATTTATTGGCTCACAAAATTACATACATTTCAATTATTTATGACCAAAAATAACATTTGTAGATGCTTGTTCACCAGTCACATGATCACAGACAGGTGCTGCACCTGTCTCTTTCACTGGGCTCATCTGCAGTGATCCAGCTTTATGTGACCAGACGTCCCAAAATTCACGCATGTGTCCCACAGATTCTGTGCTGCGTCATTACGCCAGGCTACACACATCCACATTTACGCACACGCATAAATGTGGATGGACATTTACGCGGCTAACAACTTGAAGCTAACACAGAAATAAGTGAAGTTTTTTGTACACGCGGCGATTTAAAAGCTGATATTTTCACCACAAGTACATGAACTATCGCACAACTTATATAAATAAAGATATTTTACGAAATGCACGCAAAAGCCCATATTACGCACAGCATCTGCAGTGCTAGCGATGGTAAAGTCAGACATTTTCAGCCCGAATTAACACGCTGTGAGCTTACCTTAAGCTCAGTGAAACATACTTTTCCTTTGGCCAAGTTAGTTCTTGTTTAGTCCCAAAGTTGTGAGGCGATTCGTGCTTAGCTAACCGTGCTTAGCTAACCATGCTCTCTGCTACACGCACCTCTGTTGTGCGCTGTCCTCCGTCTGACCCTCATTTACACGACAGGCATCACAACAAATGCAACTTCTCTGACACAAACACGCACATTCTTCATTTAACTTTTAACAATCTGCTTGAAATACAAGGTCTTAAAAAAGCCACTACAAATTTAAGACCTAAACACCTAATTTTGACAAATTTAAGACTTTTTAAGACCTTAAATTTCCCATTTCAAATTTAAGACTTTTTAAGACCCCGCGGGAGCCCTGTCTGCGTACACTGGGTGAGTGGATGCTAGATTGTAAAGCGCTTTGAGTGCCTGGAAAGGTAGAAAAGCGCTATATAAATAGACAATTTTTTTTACCATTTATAACTGCGTACATGAAACCAAACAGTCTGCGCTCGATCACGTGACACACACACTCTTCTCATAAATTTGCTAAGTTGTTGTTTGTAATATAAATCAGCACAGCACTAAGATCCAATTTCTAAAGAGACACTGATTTTTGATATCTGGTATCGGCAGACATTAATTGGTTCTGTGCAGTCAGTTGGCTTATTCATTTTTAAAACTTCTAACTTCCTGTTAGCATGTTCATTTTTTTGATAGGGACAATGCACATTTCCCTATCATTTCCCTAATTTCCTGTTTAGTTCTATGAGGTTTCACTGCCTTAGTCTAAAATGAAAAAATACTGTAAAATCGGACAGTGAACAGTGAGTTGTTGGTCGTTTATTATAATAATAATAATTCATTTTATTTAACAGCGCCTTTCTAGACAGTCGAGGACACTTTACAAAGGATTAAAATACATCCGCAAAGCAGTGAAAGTCAATGTTACATTTACGGAAGATATTGCCAAGAGGGAGAAGATAAGTGATGAAAAGAAGAGGGCCAAGAACAGAACCTGGGGCACACCGCAAGTGACAAGAGAGGGATTTCATTGGAAGGATTTGAGTTAGATGAACTGAGTGCGACCAGAAAGGTAAGAGTGAAACCAGCGGAGGGGAGTAAAAGTGATTCCAAGGGAAAAGACTCTGTTGAGGAGGATAGAGTGAGAAATGGTGTCAAAAGCTGCACTTAAGTCGAGGAGGATGAAGATGGTTATGAGTCCAGAATCAGCAGCAGTGAGAAGGTCATTTGTGATTTTTGGAATACCGGTTTCGGTGCTGTGACAGGGTCTGAAGCCAGATTGGAAAAGTTCATAGAAACTGTTGAGAGTAAGATGTGAGTGGAGCTGAGAAGCGACAATGTTTTCAAGTATTTTGGAAAGGAAGATTTTCTCTTAAAACATTTTAAATACTTCACAAATGAGGAGAATATTTCGCCAAAGTACTAAAGTGTGTTTTAAAAAAGATGTGTTTCTCTGTCAATGCTAATGCTAACATCTGACAATAACCAGCTTCTGCACAGGGTTAGGGCTGGGCGACCTTGACAAAAATGAACTGGACATGTTTTTAGTGGTAGATACTGGAGCAGCCGGAGGAAACCTACCACAACTACATCACATCAAAGTGTTTCATCTATGAGAGGAACAAAATTACTCCAGAAATACTTTTAATAAAGAGACAACCAAATATAACATGGACTAACTTGTGGCTCCAAACCTGAGACCAGTTTTTCAGCGTCGTAAAGTTCAGACAGAGACGAGACATGTTTGAATCTGCAGCTCGGATCACAGCCTCAGGAGACGAGAAGACAAAACGACAGCACTGACACACTTCTGGAGACATCCGTAACAAAAACCTGGACTGGATTCATGCTTTGTTTGTTCTTAACTGTGGAGCGTCTTAAAGAGTCATAGAAAGCTTTATACAAGATATTTGATAAATACTTCTTTTCTTTGATCAAAGATGTTACAAAGTTCAAACACTGTTATTTTTATTCAATAACAGTGTTTGCCTTAAATACGTCACTTATTGCTTCGACTCTTCAATTAATTCTTTGGCTCAGAGATTAAATAACGCTACTTTTTATAGCCACAAAACGCATTATTTTGATACTCTTTTATTGCTTAGCTGGTTTTTAGACTCTATTAGGGGGTTAAAATGAGTCTGTGTTAGTCTTGTATATTAAAGAGACACAAACACTGAATAGTTGAAGCTACAAAGATGCTGAAAAGAAGAGTCAGGTCCGGAAGGACGGTGATAAAGTTTAGAAGAATGGGTAAGTTTAGGAAAAGGTTTGGGTAAAGGTTATGATAAAAAAATATAACAGTTTAGGCCCGTTTAGCAACAGTTATAAACTTATTACCATGGCAACCAGCTCACTTCTGTCCCTCTGGATTAGACTACTACATATATTTTATGCTTCTGTAAATTTGTCTTATTATATGTAACATTTGTATTGTTTTAGTTTTAATATTGTAGATAGGGATGTCAAGATTAACAGTTTTTTCAATAATCGTGAATATTTTCCCCCACGGTAGGTTATTCGTGGAATTTTTACAACTCACGGTAAACCGCAAACACGTCTTCATCTTACGTCTTCTCCGCCTCACGCTGCACAGGCAGCGTGAGGCGGAGAACAGCGTGTGTGTCGTCAACTCACCGCTCGTTGAAAGGCTGCTGAAGTTAGCGCTTCAGGAGTTGTATCCATCCAAAATATCAAGTCGAGGGTTGTTTTTAAGATAACCAGGGCTTTGTGCGGCTGAAGAGTGTCCAAGATGCAAGACGTGCCTTTGAAAAGTTGCCGCTAACACATCCAACATGATCCAGCATCTTCGATACGATCATCCCTCGCTGTTCGTCCAAGTAAAGGTAAAGAAACAACGTAAATCCTTTAAACGAAGCGCTCCAGAGAGAGTCACGCAGCTCACGGCAAAAGTAACTGCGTATTTATGCTTCATTTGACATAAACTCCGACCTGAAAGTAAAACAAAAGCAGAGACGAGTGCAGGTCACGTGACGACGACACACTGGGAAAACAAAACGTGTGGATGACGTCGCCTTCGTGACAGATATCACACATAATATATTATTAGTAATGAATCTCTCCTTGTAAGTATAATGAGAATATTAAAGCAATCATTAAAGGGACAATAATGTTTTTATTTAATGCTTGAATGATAATTTGTTTAAAACATTAAATTATTTTTTTTCAAAGGATAATTATTTAAAATAATTGCATTTATTGTTTTTAATCAAACCTACATCATATTTATGTAATACAATCAGTGTATTGTCACTGTCAGCAAATCAAATGCCAATAAATTTAGATTTAAAAAATAAATATATGTATATAATGTTTTGTTTTTTTTTATGCTGATAATCGTGAATAATCGCAAAATCATGATTTTTCCTTTTGCTATAATCGTGATTCTAAAATTTGATATCGTGACATCCCTATTTGTAGATAATTTGTATTTAACAACTCTGCATAGACTGTATTTTTATAATGGCAAACTTTTACTGTTTCTATTAGCTTTAGTGTGGAGCCTTTATATTGTGTTGTTTCTGGCAAACAAACACCTTGCCCAGGGACTACAGTTGAATATTAGCTTTGTAGCTAAAACTGGCACATTTACAGAAATGTTCATTAATGTGCACTGTCCCTGTTCAAATAAATACATTTTAAACTTTGCTTCAGGTAAAAAATAAATAACCGTAACCTTAAACTCACATTGGAGCACTTTCTGCGATAAGTGTCTCTTCTGGCCTGTCATAAGCGCAGAGTAGACTCAGTTTTACTCATTCATAAGTTCCTCTCTCTCATTGACTGCGCTGTGCTTGTGGCTTCAGAGCAAACTAACGCAGAGGAGAGTTGGCAAGATGTTGTTGTTGAGCGGCTGGCAGAGCACGAGGGAAAATCTGACGTGTTTACAGCCACATCAGACCCGATGGGAAAAGGCCCTGGTGCTGCTCTACGGAGACAAAAGACAATAACATAATAATGAGACTATGACAGATACTTTTTAGTTTCAAAGCCTTTGCTAAGCCTGGTGCTGGGCAGTATATCAAATTTTAGATAATAATGTGATCGCTGTTTGGAAAATAATATGCAAAAATAGAATAGCGAGTATCTCGTTTATAGTAGAAAATGCTTAAATGCTGTTTAAAGATACAAATGAAGAAAAGTACAGAATTGCAACTTTTCAAATAAGTGTAGAAGGTGATATTTTACTCAATCACACATTGGCGTCTAAGCTAGGAAAGCACATTGCAAATTTATTGAGAAATTACTTTTTAACATGAAAATCTCAAATAGCCGCATTTTTTTCCTTCATGAATAGTTATTTAGCATCCAAACCTCTGAGTTTGTGGTCTTGTGAGGGCAGTTTGAGTCAAATACTTGGTCAGAACATTGAGACACTCAAGTTTTAGCATCAATTAGTATGCTAAAACTCGTACGTACAGTTCTTGTCTGGCTTTGGACTCTGAATACAGTTAAGTTGACGATTATTCGACTGCTAAATAGTCGACAATTGGTCAAATATCCAACTAGCTGTGATTAATTGATTAACCTATTGCAGCCCTAAAACCAGGACTCAACTAAGTCTAAGAAAGATTAAAACCAGAACTAATTTAAACTCTTTTTTTATTGGCTTTTTAATGAAAGCTTTGAGCCTGACCCGGGTCACAGCAGGCTAATGTTGTTTACCTGATTTAAACACAAACACGGCCTTGAACTTTAGGTTTTTATGGTTGGCCGGGTTCTGTTGATGTTGACTTTGGCAGGGCAGGTGCTGCTTTTGGGGGGAAGTGAAGAAGTGAACATACAGAGAAACTTAAAGAAAGCTCAGGAAGTGAAATACTAGTGACTGGAGCTGTGTCAGTGCAGCGTTATCAGAGAAAATACAGTATGTGTCACTGTCAACAAGCAGTCAAAGTATTATTGTTACTATAGGTCTGGATGAATATTGTGAGAAAAATCAAATCATCATATCAGGATTTACCATTTCTCTATTTATTTTATCTGTGTCTTCAAATACAGACTATTTTTTTCTCAGCGTCAGAGTTGCCAAGTCCACTTCTTTATAGCGACTTTGGGCTTCTTCTTTAAAGTCTCTAATGAACTTTGTGTTTTTAGAGCTGCACTTTCAAGTCATAAAAGAGGTCAATTTTAGTAAGATTTTAGATTTGATTTATGAAAAAATATCCATTTGTAGAGATGCACCGATCCAGCCTTTTCAGGTCTGATACCGATTCCAATAGACCCATTTACTGTTAGTAAACAAAGATGGCTGCGCGCGCGAACTGGTGCCCTGAGTGGTGCCCAGTCTCAGGCTTTCCAAGCTACGCAGGTGCATTTTCATTAAAATATCGCAAAACTCTCTTTAAAAACTCAATTTAACGAACAGCAAGCGACTCCAGATCCATGTACAGTTAGCTCCTGAATGTTAGCATGACGTTAGTAAGTGTCCCAACATTAAGCGACCTGATACTTACGTGTATTTGATGGAAAAACTCATGTGCAGACGAGAAAAGCTTTGAGCTACAAATCCCTTGATGAGTTTGACGATGTAATTTGCGGAAAAGCACAGGAGGTGAGTTACCGTGACATTGCTTAAGATTTTTGTGTAAGTTGTGTTAATTATTTATCAATTATCAGTGGAGAATTAGACTCACAGTAAACTGCACCTGTGGCATTATTTTGTGCTGATTTCTACAGAAGATTATTGTATAAAAGACTCAGAGGATATACTTACATGACTCTGAGGCCATGTATTTGTTTTGATGGTGATCCCTCATTTTTTCTATAGACTTTAGCGGCAGTTAGCCCGAAAAAATCACGAGTTATAAAATGTGTCACTGATGCAAACCCAAGGAACACATTAGGAACGGTCAGAGCTTCGTTTGAAGTCATTGTTAAGTTTTCTAACCGTTTAATATCGTTAGTACAGCTTACTCGTTTTGTATAGAAACTTAAGGTAAACTTTGTGGAGGCACCAGTGCGGCTCCGCCCCCAAAATGACGTAGGCTCTGAACGGGTCTATGCTTTCGACACCCTGAATATCACCCAATAATAGTGAGACATTTGTTCTTCTCAAAAGATATTTTGTGGTAATATGTACAGTAATTAGAGCTGAGTATTGCCAAGAGCCTTTTAATACAATACGTAAATTGATACATGTTTATCTTGAATTAATTCTTTCAATACAATATGTATCAAGTAGGGGTGTAACGGTATACATGGTCGTAGTGAATCGTTTCGGTACAGCACGTTCGGTTCGGTGCACGTGTGTACCGTTTCAATACTATTTTATGTAAATAAATGTGATTTGCGCGACCGGGGCGGAACTGTTCACGCACGGCATGTTTCTACACGGACAGTATTAAGTGATGCAGCGCTAGCTTATATTTTGTGGTTTTTTTAAACGTCTTCCTTGGACTTTTATTCATCCGCGCTGCTTACTTGATGCCAAGTGAATACTTCTGATGGATTTACATGTCTCCGCGCTCGTAAACACTTCAGAATCATCGCGGGACAAAGACGAACATTTGAACTCACCGCTACCGCCCAGTCACCTGTAGCACACGCAGTCACAACTACAAGGCTTTCTGTGAGTAAAATCCTGCACAAACACCGCTCCTTGTGAAAAAGTCCATCGCCACATTCACATGTCCGCTCGATAGATATGTGTTGATCAAAAAGGACTCTCTCAAAGGCTCCAAAAAACTTAAGCTGCTTCTATGAGCTTCCTCTTGATTCAGCGCCACACAGCACCACGTCATAAGCCACTGTTCAGCAACATTAGAATCACGCACTGAGCAAATACAAGCAAAATAAATAAATTAAATTAAATAAAAATAAATAAATACAAAAAATACAGATTTAGTGAGTTTTTTAATATAAATAAATAAATACAAGCTCAATCTAAATAGATTTTGTTTCTTTGAGATATTCCTGCTGCAGGGTATCAGCGTTAAATTAATATTAATAGAATATTGTTGCTTTTTACAGTGAAATGTACAAATATTGTTTTCTTTTTAAACATAAAACCTGAACTGAAAGTGTACCGAAAATACCGAACCGACAACTGTGAAAACTGAAAACCGAACCGAATATGATTTTAGCGTACCGTTACACCCCTAGTATCAAGATATATTTACTGACCAAAATGAGAAAATAAATATTAAATATCGATTCTTGTTCAAATGAGTATCGATATCGGTTTTAGTATTGATTAATATCGGGGAATCGATTCTTTTGACAACCCTACTTGTAAATAAGTCTAATTATGTTAAAAATGAAGACACAACTAGTATTTCAGCCAATATCATGGAGCCGATACTCAATCCAGTCAAATTTCAAAGATCTGCACTGATATTTGATCTCATCAGATCATCACTTGTGACTGAAACATGGATTTTTAGCAGATTTTAATATCTAAAGGTCATCATTAATGTCGACAAATGGTTTTGTGGAGACACACAATGTTTAATTAATTGATAATAGAGGTTCTGCACTGACATCATTTTATTCCAAAAATGCTTAGCAACATTTAGAATGAGTGGCATTTCTTCAATGTATTTCTTTGTTGTCGTAGCAACAGCTTGTCTGCTACAAACATGTCTGCTACAACAGTTGATGATTTAGGACATTTTAACTGCAACAAACAAACTCAAAACATCTTTTTAAAGAAGAAAAAGGTAATAAGTTCAACTGTGTGTGATTTCAATGTCTGATAAATGTGAGATACTAAAGTTTATCTGCTTTGCTACAACTGTTGACTTGATTTTCTCTTTTTACATGTCAGTTACAAACCCAGTGCTCAGTAGACTTGTTGTGGGTTGAATTTGTTATCAAACTGTAGTTTATTTTTCCTGTTTTAGCTGTTTATTGAACTCTTACAAGAGAAAATGTCCTTTCTCTCCATTAACTCTAATGCATCCTTGCCACTCAGCATGAACATTTAGAATGCTGTGATGTCACCTGCATAACCTCTATTTCAATAAGTTTTTAACGAAGGGTTGATGTCTCTTGTTTTATGATTTATTTTAAAGGCTTGATCGCTCGTTTTTCTCTGAAAATCTGGCAACATTGGAATATTGGAAAACATTGGAAAGAATCTACATGAATTGTGATAAAATAAAAATTGCGATCTGGCTACAAGAAAAATGGATTCTAATTTTTTTCTTTTATTGCCATAACACCTAAATTGAATATTTGTTCACTGCAGTGTTCTTCCCCCCCAAAAAAACACTTTATTTGTCTGAATGTAATATCTTAAATCAAGTTGCAGCTATTATTATTTTTAGACAAATGTTGGACAGGTTTTGGACAGGTTTTAGTCCACAAAGTATTCCTTTAGTCGCTCCAGCCCAGTTTGACAGCGTTGTCCTCTTCTTGGCCTCTGACTCCGTGTTGTCGTTCGTCCTTCGTCAGCTGCTGCTTTTGTGGTTAAAAAACAGAACTATTCGATGAGAGGAAGTGTCGCCACCGAGTTTCACATCTACAGCTGCTGCAACGCCACCACACGGAAATATACACAACGTTGTATCTGCAAGAGGCTCCACTTCACACTGGAACTAACAGCTAATGCTAACGACTAATAGGATAAACATGTGATAATTTAACAGCGTTTTATTTTTCTGTCTTGTTTCAGTAAATATATTTCTGAAAATATTCACTATAAACCACGAGCAGGTCATGAGCTGTTCTGTGGAAAATACCCATCAGCCACTGCAGCAGCTTTCTCTAAACACTGGGTTGGGTGTATTAATAGGACTTTCCCCTGTTCAGGAAAAGTCAAAGAGGGACGGGTCCAAGTCAAGTCCAAAGTAAAGAGAGACAAGTCCAAGTCAAGTCTCAAGTCAAAAAGAGACAAGTCCAAGTCAAAGAGAGACAAGTCCAAGTCCAAGTCCAAAGTAAAAGAGAGACAAGTCCAAGTCAAAAAGAGACAAGTCCCAAGTCAAAAAGAGACAAGTCCAAGTCAAAGAGAGACAGGTCCAAGTCAAAAAGAGACAAGTCCAAGTCAAAGAGAGACAGGTCCAAGTCAAAGAGAGACAAGTCCAAGTCCAAGTCCCAAGTCAAAGAGAGGCAAGTCCAAGTCAAGTCCCAAGTCAAAGAGAGACAAGTCCAGGTCAAGTTCCAAGTCAAAGAGAGACAAGTCCAAGTCAAAGAGAGACAAGTCCGAGTCAAGGTCCAAGTCAAAGAGAGACAAGTCCAGGTCAAGTTCCAAGTCAAGAGGGACAAGTCTGCTGTCGGAGGATGAGCAGGATCATGGGCCAGTCCTCAGTGACTTTGTGGAGTGGTGTGATGGCTCCTTTTTACATCTCAACGTCTCAAAAACCAAAGATATGGTGATAGACTTCCGAAGGGCCCCTCCACTTCCCACCACCACAGTCATTAAAGACACAGACATTGAGCTCGTCGACCAGTACAAATACCTTGGAGTAATTGTTGACAAAAAGCTGTGTTTTGAGCCCTGGGTTGATGCTGTGCATAGAAAAGTACAACAGAGAATGTATTTTTTAAGGCGAATGAACACTTTTAATGTCTCATCTGAAATGATGACTTTGTTTTACCGAGCCTTCATTGAATCGGTTTTAACTTTTTGTATAGCTGCGTGGTTTGGTAGCCTTTCTCTCACAAATAAAAATCGACTTGGAAATCTGGTCAAAGTGGCCAGTAGGATCTCAGGGATTCAGCAGACTCAGCTTGGAGATCTGTGCAGAAAACGGGTGGAGACCAGGGCTTGTGCCATAATTGATTCTCAAGACCATCCTCTTAGGTCGCAGTTTGAACTTATGCCCTCTGGGCGGCGCTATAGAGTTCCTGGTTGTAGGACAAAGAGGTTGGGAACTACATTTATTCCAACTGCTGTGAAGCACCTTAATGGCTCTTAGCACTTTAGAGAATATGTGTATACATTACCGGAATTCTTTTTCTCTTTTTATATTGTGACATCCCTCCCTGTATGTGCTTATTGAATCTGCTGTGTCTGTTTATTTGTTGACTGTGTTTTATATGTTTTGTGAGATGCTGCAAAACCAATTTCCCCTAGTGGGACAATAAAGATGACTTTGACTTTGACTTTGACTTTGACAAGTCCAAGCCAAAGAGAGACAAGTCCAGGTCAAAAAGAGACAAGTCCAAGTCAAAGAGAGACAAGTCCAGGTCAAAGAGAGACAAGTCCAAGTCAAGTCCAAGTCAAAAAGAGACAAGTCCAAGTCAAAGTCAAGTCAAAGAGAGTCCAGTCAAAGAGAGACAAGTCAAAGAGACACAAGTCCGAGTCGAGATCCAAGTCAAAGAGACAAGTCCAAGTAGCAGTTTATCATAAAGAAAATACAATATTTATCTTTAGAGAAGTATCAAGTTGTCTCGAGCCACTGACCTTCAAGTCCAAGTCAAGTCTTAGTTCATTTTGTCAAGTCTCAAGTCATCGAAATAGTGACTTAAGTCTGGGTCAAGTCCAAGTCCACACCTTCTGCTACTGTATTTCAATCTTTAAAAGTAAGTCTCAATGTACAATAGAGTAAACATAGACCAATCAAAAAATATTAGTCCCATTTTACTGATCAGTCTTTTTCCACTTGATGTTTGTTTATCTCATATAACAACAGTTCCTAATAGGTAAGGTTACGTAATGGTTCTTTATTCTGAGGTGAAAAGGTGGGTTGGGTTCAGAATCAATGCAAATCTCCACAGGTTTCAAGTTTCAACAGAACACAGCACCTCGGGCAAAGTTACAGACACTCCGCTAAACGCAGGAGACAAGCTCACAGCTAACGAGGAAAGATTTACGACCAGTCATTTATAAAAACAACGCACAAATGTAAAAGTATGATAAATACAGGTTTGTAACGTCACATATTGTATCGTAAACTGTGGCTTATCTGACAGAAAAAATGATCAAATTAGCGCTGCAGAAAAAAATCGCAGAATCAGATTTTTAAAACATAAATTGCAAATTGAACTGTAATCGCTATACTTGTCTAAAAAGTGACACTTAAAAAAATGACACACTAAACGCTACCACGCGAACGATTTCATAAAGACGTGAGCGGCAAACGGGCGTCTATGCGTGACTAACATGTGAAGAGCAGACAGTGGCTTAAGACGGCCAGTATTACAGCTTTCAACATGATCAGGCTTCAGAGTTAATAAATAATTCTAGTCAAAACTGCAGAAACATAAAAACATGTGACTATGACTTAACCTGTAGCTCCACAAAGAAACAAAACGTCACACAAAAGGTCACACAAGTTTAGTCCAGGGATTCCTCGTTTGCGCCTCCTGTCAATGTCCATAATTCATAATTCTTTGATTCTTGCAAAAACAGGAGGCTATTTTAGCCATAATATTTGCCTGATGAAAGCTCAGTAGAGGAAATGTTGCTTCACCTTCTGTAAATAAACTTCACATTTTATTGCAAGTCTTCTTTATTGCATATTTGGACGAGCATTACGCATGCTGTCTCCAACCCACCTGCTCCTGAGCACCATTCACTTGACTAACTGACAGCAGACATTGTCCCGCGTCTATATGACTATCACTTAGGGCTGGGCGATTAATCGAATTAATTCGATTAATTCGGAACTTTCAAAATCGACGATGTGAAAAATGGCCAAATCGTAAAATCGAGCTCAGTCCACTGTCATCCAGACGCGCGCCCTGAGTGGACACCTTCAGCGGCTTTGTAGAGCTCTCCCTCGACTCTCACAAAGAACAGACGAACACAAACCTTGCGCATGTTTAGCGGACCTTTTAATCCCATAATAACAGCCGTGCGTAGCCGTTTGGAGGTGGTTTACAGCTTAATCTCTATAAGTTACGAGTTTATTTCTCCGCGGGTGAGTCGGCCGCTTTCAGCGCTTCGCGGTAACTCGCGGTAACTTCCTAGAAAAGTCCCGCGGTAAATCTAGCGTCTTTTTGATTTGTTTTTGCTGTTACACGAGCTGCCGCGTGTGCTTTTTGTAAGGTTTTCTCCACAGCGTCTCTCTCCCATGCCTCTCTCCTTCTCTCCCAAAAAGCAGCAGCCAGCAGGTCCCGCCCCTTTCCCCTCCGTGTGTGAGTAACTATGGCAACACAATTTGAGTGACAGGAGTGAGAGTTGAACACTCGCAAACTTAAAACTTTTAGATATGAAACAACAAAATCATAATGATGAACTTAACAGGGCCTAATGGCTACAAATGTTAGTAGGCCTATGCATTAGATGCAGCAGCAAACACTTAGTTTTAATATGTATGACATTTACTGATTGTGATAAGTCTGTCTGCTTTATATTTATGTGTCTTATAAGCTTATGTGGGGTGGGCACCCTTAAAAAATGGTGTATGACACTAAGTAATAAAACTAAACTAAGCTAAACTGTAAAACGAGTTAATCTCATTGGCTCATTCTTTAAAGATGCTTTAAAATATTATGAGCTCTAATAAAAAGCGGCAGTCATCGATGACGTCGAATAAAATCGATTAAAATCGAAATCGTCCAAAGTGGTCCAAAAAAATCGAGATTTTATTTTTTGGCCATATCGCCCAGCCCTACTATCACAGAAACTGTTTCATCATGAATGTGCTGCGTTTAACGCTTGAAATCTGGAAGTTGGTCAGGACAAACGACCATGCACGATCAACTTTGAATGATCCGGCAGCAGCAAATTAACTCTTCTGGTGCAAACACCTTCAGAGCTCTAGCTTCCCAATGAAGAGATCATATCCCAAGTCGGACCACTTTAACATTTTTCATTTTCTCTGGGTGGAGTTTGCATGTTCTCCCTGTGTTACCGTGGCTTCTCTCCAGCTTTCTCCCACCTCCAAAAACATGCACGTTTAGGTCAACTGGCACAACTGCAAAATTTCCCTATGAATGAATGAGAGAGAGAATGATGACGATGTGTTTAGTCCTGAGATGAGTTGGCCACTATCCAGGCTTCCAGGGTGTTCCCCCGCCTAAGGCCCAAAGTCACTGGTACAGGCTTCAGTCATTCACCACCCCAAACCTCAAAAATTAATGACAAAAAATAATTTTGTCATTAGCTCTTAAACCTTTTTCAGTGTTTTTGCCAATTCTCCTGAATGGATGCAAAATGTGAATTTACAACAAAATCCTATAAAACCATAATTACAATGTCACTGTTAACTTTGAACAAAAAAGCCTATGCATCATGTAATGACAACAAATCAAAGCAGGAGATCTTTTGAGGAGAAGCAGCACATTTTGTCATGAGGCTGTGAAGCGTTTGTCGGTGACCTGTTCACAACACAGTGAGACTCGCACTGAGCATGTGCAGAAGCAGGAACACAGAAGGAGCAGATTTCACTTGTCATGATCCCTCGTACAGGCTAAACTCCAGAGCGCGTCTCTCTCCACTTTGACTCTCCCGTTCAGGCACATTGCACAGGCTTTAGTTTCTGCGTTCGTAGAGACCATCGACCTGTCCACGAACTTACGAACGAGCTGCGAGCGCTGTTTTTTCGTAACAACGCCTCAAGAATGTAGGCCTGTAGTTCTTTAGTCGTTTCGTCGATTAATCGGTGGATGGAGTCTCGGTCGACCAAACTTTTATTAGTCGACTAAATATTTTATTTAGATTATAAGGATTGTATTCAACAGCAGCAGAATATTTTTTTAAATAAACACACTGTTTCCTCTTCATTTTCTGTTTAAAATAGAGTTTTTACAGAACTACAGAAAATTATGAGTCTTTTTGAGAAGGTTTCTTGTATAGTTGTTAAAGTTGTTATTGTAAGGAATAGGCTTGATTCTCCAATAAACCTGATTCTCAAAAGTCAGATTTTTATACAATGGACATATACATATACAGTATACGATTAAACATTTTATTTTCAAACATGTTTTGATGAAACTTGAATGTACTGTATGTATTTTGGTCAAATTTTGTGTCCCCTTAATGTTCTCTGTATTTGTTCAAATGAGGATCTAGTTTCGACACCAGTTTTAACATTGATTTGTAATAGGGCTGCACGATATTGAAAATTTCTGCGATATGCGATATGGGCTCTGAGATTGCGATATTCGATATTTTTGCCATATTTATTTTTCAATTCAGAATTTCTCTGTACATTTATTTAAAGTCATTATTACACTATTAAAACGATGTGCGTATAAACCGCACACGTTCTGTGGCTTAGTAATTGCTTAATCATTTTATTAACTTATTTTTATTCAGGCGCTGTCATGTTTTAGGACGATTTTTTCCACGGCTTAGTTGCTGGTTGCTCTGAAAATCTGGCAACCGCAGTCGGTACCCCTACACACGTTATGCCTGACAGGTCACAGCTTTATCACAACTATTTTTTGTGCCTTTTCAATCTTGTTTTAAACCAACACAAGAGTTGTTCTTAAGAGGAGAAGATGAGAACGGAGTCAAACCACTCAGCGCTAAAAACGGATGAATAATGCATAAAAATGTAATAAATTATTGCAGATCCTTGCGATATGGATATTGCACGTGTCAATATTGCGATATCGATATTTTTTCGATATATTGTGCAGCCCTAATTTGTAATATTTTTGACATCCCTACGTTTTAGCTTCAGAGCTTTAGCCACGCCCCCTTTTTAGTCGATTAATGGGTCGATGGGACATGTTTTTAATCGACCAAGAATTTCTTTGGTCGACTACAGCTCTACAAGAATGACATAGGAAATGAGAAAAAAATCGTTCGCAGAGAGGTCGTAGCAGGTCGTAGCAGGTCATTGTGACTGTAGCTTAAGTTAAATTTGTGTGTTCTTTCGATTTGACATTGACAAAGTTAGTTTTTATGTTCTTCTGTAAGAACAAATCAAAAACAGTCAGATTTAGAATTGTATTACTCCTCAGACAAAAATGTTAATTTCTACAGTTGTTTTAGGTTTTATTTTTGCCAATTATTGTGTTTCAAAATAATATTGAATAGAGCTGGGCGATATTAACAAAAATGAATATCTTGATAATTTTTTTTACATATCCCGATACCGATAATTTGACGATATTGTCAGTCCAATGTAAACATTTAATAGTCTGTCTTCAAATGTGTTAGTTCACTGGAAAAACAACAACCTTAACAGTGCAAATAAGCTTAAAATTGATTAGTAATAGTGTTTATTGTGATTTGAGCACGTTTTGACTTTCACAATAACAAGTAAATTTAGCTCTGATTTCAAGAACAGAATCATTTATGTTTCTTTTCATAATTTCCATTAATGTGTTTTTTTCTTATTTTATGTAAAATTAGGTCTTTTATCCTTGTTCCATTTGCAATACTAGTTCAAGCCAATGAAAATCTACACAAAATATGCTAAATACTTATTATCGTTATCTATAAATTTATGGTTTTTCATGTTTAATTATCATATACATAATTGTCAAATAGTGCGGAAATCTCCTTTGAATTACTTAGTGTACAAATTATGTTTATTTTTTATGTAAATTAGATTTTTGTAGCATGTTTTAACCAGCACAATATACTCGATATTTAATTTTTGCATATCTTAAAGACAACTTTCACGATATTATCTAAAATTCGATATATTGCACAGCTCTAATATTGAAAACAAAAACACAAAATAGACTATACAATTCTCTCAGCATTTCTTAAAGTGGAAGTTACGCACACTTTTTAGGAAAACTTTTATGAATGAGGTTCATTACCTGTTGACTTCTCCATCAAAAAGAGCAAATCATTGAAGATTAGTAAAGACTGAAAATCTATCTTATTTAAAATCAAACACGGGTCAAAACAGAGCGGCCATGTTTTGTCTGAAAGCAGCTTTTGAAAGTCGTCGGAGGGATTTTTTTTACTTCGGCTCCAGCCCAAACAAACTCCAAACGGGAGGCTAAACAAGGAGCCTTTTACAGAGCGACGTCAGGCTAAAGCTAAACAAGTTATTAGCAGAATTACATAAGAGCGCCGCCTCGGGGAGATTTGCAGCAAAGGTCAGAGGTGCTAGACTGAAAATTAGACTGTTTCAGACTAGATTACTTCTCAAACTTTCACACCAAGTGCCACCTTATTTAGCTCCAAGTACCTCCAGATCTAAACCCAGACTTTAATAGATTTAAGTTTCAGCTAAGAATAAGTTAGTTCGTAGGTCGGATTAAGCCAAAAACAACAAACAAAAACATTATACAGTAGTTTTACCTTTAAAATAAACAAATAAAAATGTATTTTTGTTTTGTTTGTTATTGTTTTTAGTGTCTGCTAGTTGCTATCAATGCAGTTCAACTTGCACTGCATTCTGAAAGTTGTGAAAAGCGCTTCTGAACTGGTGAAGAATGCCCAGAATACTTTAGGCTAGGAAAAGATGAGAGAGAAAATACAGTTGCGCTTGTTTACATTTAGGACAGCAAAAATCGAACCTGACTCACACAAGTGTCACATACACACACCTCTGCTCTTCTTTCAAAAAGAAAATATTCTGTATTTCTGCTAAAACAGTATCAAACGCAGCAGACACATGTACATCCACTACAGCTTCCATCGTTGTTTTTTTTATTCAGGCGCTACTTCCTGTCGTCACTGCAACTAGGGCTGGGCAATCTAAAAATACATTCAAGATTTTATTATATTGATTGATCTTGTTTTTCAATTCGATTCAGTTTAACCTTTTCAAAAACACATGAAAAATGCCATTCATGAACACAAAGAAAAGAAAGACTTTTTATATGCCTCATTTATTATATATATTTTAAACTATAAATCAATATTCTGCCTCAAAGTTTGACTTTTGCTCCAAACTACACTGTTTTACTGACAAAGAATTTTATTTTAATCTTTCAATTTAAAACCTGCCACCAAATAATTGACGAATTCGAATCGATCTTGATCTCTCGATTTTTCAATTAAAGACCCAGCCCTAATTGCAACCAACAAGCCTTTCTGCAATGTGATTGTGTCAGTTTCCAAACCAATCCGGCTGCTGGAAGGCCAGATGAATTATCTAAAGTTTGTGAATTCACAAATATCATGAGATAATCCATCTGGCTACAAAGTTCTGTTTTTAGTGATGCACCAATCCAATACTGGGATCGAACTAGAGATCGACCAATATGGGTTTTTCTTGGGCCGATACCGATGCCGATTTTTATAAATTTGTCAGCCAATGCTGATATATCGGTCTATCTCTAGATTGAACATTTGTACCTGCGGTGATCCTTTACATTTTGGTGTATCGGGTTACGATAACCGCCCCATAAAATCCCATCAGCGGATAGTGTCAATTGTTGTGTGTTAATTGGACATAAAAAGGCATTTTTACAGGCTAATGTTAAGGTAATGTTTATTAAGGACAATGTACAATTACATTAAGCACAATGGCAGACATGCTTGTACCAGATTGTAGCTTACAGCTAATTTCCATGTGTAGTCCTGGGGAGGGAGATCCAGCGCTTCTAATAATGTTTGAAATTTTACTCACATAATTTTGTCTTTTGCACAATAAATAACAGTTAGGTGCGTAACCAACCAAGTAATGTGCATCAATGGCTTTTGCTCACCGGTGTTTGTCGTCATATTGACCTTTCGCTTTAGCCTTTTGCTAGGAGCTCAACAGGCTATCGAACATGCACAGCTGTGTTTCTTTGCGTGACGAACAAGACGAGTGTGAGTAGAGTGAATGGCCTGACCGTTCTGGCCAATCAGAGCAGGAGTTCGGACAGCAGCGGTGGCCGAAGATAAAGAATAAAAACGTTTTATCTGAAACTAAAGAACCAGAAAAAAAGTTTATGATGCGAAAACATGTCAGAATTACCACAAGATCCAACCGTTCTTAACGCTGCAGATACTCTTTCTGTTGAATATAAGCAGTTTGTGTTTGCATTGCGCTCTATAAAAACTACTTTCTCGTCTGTAGAAGCATTTTCCTGCTGCAGAACCAATCAGCTGACCACTAACTACGCCTGATTTGCAACAGCTACAAACAGCAATACCATATCCAGATATAACATATTCATGTGCGTAAAACTATGACTTAATTTCTTATGCCTTAAAAAAAGCAGTTTCAGTCCCTAGTATTGGTTAAAATATTGAGTATATGGAAGAAAGGCTTTGCTACAGTTGCGTCTTGGACATTTCCACTCCAGCCTTTGACTTGAGCCTCTGGAGACACTTTCTGTAAACAAACATTTGAGCGACTCCACACACAGAGGTGGAAACACAGCAGTCTGGCATCACCACGGTTCCACTGCAGCCCGAAAATAGACCAAACTCCTGCCAGGAACCACTCAAATGCACTACACAC
This sequence comes from Mugilogobius chulae, assembly GCA_038363315.1. Lineage (NCBI taxonomy): Eukaryota > Metazoa > Chordata > Actinopteri > Gobiiformes > Gobiidae > Mugilogobius > Mugilogobius chulae. The sequence continues at coordinate 19,749,977 of CM076399.1, read as the reverse complement.
TTTTCTGTTCTTAAGAAATCCTAAATCTGCCTTGTTTATGTTCCTGGAAGTGATCAAAAATGTAATCAGCTAACCCAATACAAAATAATACAATACTTTCATGTTGTATTAAAGGGGCAGGTTGTAACATTCAATAAAAAGTTAAAACTAAACTTTGGAACATCCTTAATCGAGACAAACAAGTTTAATGTCATAATGTGAAAAAGGCAGCTAAAGAAACAAATGCCCTCCACTAAGTCAAATAACAGTCCTTTTTCTTACTCTTTTGCTCAAAGTAAAGAAGCTAGCTAATCTTTAGTTTTTATTCAGTGCAACAAAAGAAATCTAAATGATAAAACATCTTTTTCTTCACGTGTCTTTTAGGTTACACAGTGCTCCTTTGATTCGCCGCAAAGTAAAAAGTGTCTTAGGCTATGTTACATGGAAGTGTTCATGTTCTAATGTTGACATGACTATCGTTACTAATATCAACAAAGCTGATTGATATAATGAAGATATTTGATTTAACGTTATGTAACTTTCTTGAGGTAGAAAAACAAATGCATACTTCCATTGAAATTGAAAACTACAACAATAAAGGAATTATCTGTTTATCAACACGGGCAATGTGCGTGCACCCGGTATATAGAAAGAGACGCCGCTCATTGACACAAACGGTGGAAACAAGTCAAGCCAGCATCGTTGTCAGCTAACTACAAGAGTTTATCATCACTGTGCACAAACAAAGGTAATGCTGCTAAAGCAGAGGTGGCCAATCTTTTTTTCACAAGGGCCGTATTTGAATCCATACGAGAGGCGGAGGGCCAGACTGCGATCACTTCACTGATGTATAACAAATCATTACTGCAAGCCAGTTTCTTTAAAAAATAAATAAATAAATGCATAATAATTGAAATAGAAAAAAAGACTATGTATTATTTTGTGTATTTACTGGCACATTTACCAAGACCACAACAGCTAAATCAATCAAGAAAAAAGTAATATAAAGATTACTACTCATTTTCAAAAATGTTTCGAGGGCCTGGTTAAAACTGGTCCGGGCCATAGTTTGCCCATGCTTGTGCTAAAGCCACATTTGTAAATGAAATTCGACCCTACGACCCATAAAAGTTACATTCAGGTGAGTGAAAAAATGGCGAGAAAAACACTGTCCCAAGCTTCAGGAGCCTGACATTTGGGACATTCTATTGTATGTGTGTAATGTGTAATGTGTAAATCAGAGTTACTCAATATGTGGCTCGAGGGGTGAATTTTTCTTAAGGGTGATCAATAAAGCTCTCAATCGCTTTATCAATTCTTCTGGATGCGATTAAAATATGATTACATTTGCAGTTGCAACATTGGTCATAGACTATTGTGTAGCTCAAACTGGAATATAATAATAGTGAATTCAAAGATGATCTCTTTTTTCTGCGACTTTTTAGTCAGTATGAAATCTGTCAACGTGTGCTTGACAAGTGCTCATGTACAGCAGGAGCACTTGAAAAGTGTGACTTTTCTGTTTTCTGGTCATTTTCAAGCAAGGTTTTTAAAATTTGGTTGGACGAAATTTGATAAATTTCCCTTTTGCAGATGGTGGGTAACAAAATGGTCAAAAATCTGAAAAATTGGGGCAGGTGTTGTACAAAAAATAGATTGAATACAACAAATAAATGAATATGGTGAATAATTCTGCAGAAACATGGGACTGTCCCAGGTATTTAAGTGACAGAAAATTGTATTTAAGATATTCAAACCAGGATTGCCTATGCCACCATAGCACCATAACTTGTGAACATGCAAGACTGATCAAGCAGATTTTGTAGCTTAAAAACTGCAAACTAACTCTTTAAAATTCAACTTTGGCTTTTCCATTTTCCTAAAAACTTGACATCACTCCTGTGTCTGCTTCTAGACATATATTAGTCAGATTAAGACAAAAACAACACTTTTAAGCTAACTCGCTGCTAACTACAAAAATACAAAAATGTCACACACTTTGCACAACTAAATCCACACTTAAAACTCCAAATATTAAGTAAGAAAACACTGAAGCAAAAACATTTCACACTACATGAGTTAATTTGTCCTTTAGCTAATTTGACAGACAGCTATTATGCTAATCACAATTGTCCCACGTGGTTTCCTGAGAAAGATTGACAACAACTAGCTTACAGCACCTCCTCATTAGCATATACCTGCATTTTCTTGAACTGTAATGCTAACTGGACGTGCAGATGTGATATTTTTGCATGTATGACCAAATCTAAGCGTTGTTTTGTGGTGAAAGTGAAATTCGAAGCAAGTATTAAACCAGAAAAGTGTGTATTTTGAGCGTTTCTTCTGTTTTCTTACCTCCGCGGTGCGAAGTGAAGGCGCCTTCTTTAAAGCGAGCTTGAAGTTACTTTCCATCGCCATTGTCATTTTCATCCCTTCAGCCCAAATCCCGCAGTCAAATCCCGCGAAAAAAAAGTCAGCAAGCTCCGGTTTTAAGGCTCCGTTCAGTCCCGAGCTGAACCGACGACGTCCTGCTGCTCCTTCGGTACATGGATGAAGTTGGAAAGGTAACTCCAACAAAATACGCGCGGGGAAAATCAGAAACGCGTAGGCTAGAACTGGCAAAAAAGTGACTTAAAACTACAAAACAAAGCGTGGAAAGGGTAGAAAGTTTCGCGTAAGAGTCCAGTCGCTGCTCATGTTGGGTAGTTTCCACAGGAGGGGTTTGGTAAGAGTGAGAAAACCAGCGGCAAAGTCACTGGTCCCTCCCCTCCACGGCTCCACCGCTCCTGGATCAAAGAGCGGGACGAGCTGACGACGTGTGTCCGCTCCGAGACGCCTCCTGCCGGGCTGTGGGCGAAACATGAGACACGGCACTTTCACTGGCAAAACAACACACTGGCCTATTTTCACATAAAGAGCAAAATGTAAGTTTTATTTGTAGGTTATTTTATAATCATGTCCAGTTTTGTGAAGTAAAAAAAATAAACGTTAAAGCGACCCCTGGATATAATCACAATTGTCCTAAAACACTTATAATATCATCACTTATATAAATACAGGACAAATACCTTGGAAGTATTTGTAGTTTTATTAAAATATGTTATGAAGAAATGACATGGAGGCTGCCATTTTGCTGCGGTTATGACATAAAATTGTGTTGTCAAGGTAACAGGCAGTAGCAGGTAACTAAGCAACATGAATTCCTGGGTTAAACCTTGTCAGTTTGAGCCGGAGCAAAGCCAAATACAGAACTATTATGTGGAATCTAGTAAAACTGAAGATAATCAAGAGGAAGAGGTAAGAACTGGACACTACCAGGGTGTTTTTGTTTCAACTGTTCACAGATGAAATTGTGGGAGTAACCATGGAAACACTATTTTATGTCATCAACCAAAATGGCAGCTCCCAGTGGCTTGAAAACAACATAAACAATGACATTTATAAATAATAGAAGCAGTACATATTGTTCTAATTTATTTAAGAATCTGACAGTACTAGTGTTTTAGCCAGATTTGTCTTCATACCAGGGTTCCCTTTAAGGTACGGGAAGCAACAACGGTTACCATAGAAATATGACAAATCCACCATGTTTTTTGTAAGCTTGCAGAACTTCCATAAGAATACATTAGCAAAACAACATAAACAAAAGTTAATAAAACAGCCTTGGAACAACCTGAAAAACTGCTGGGTCACTACTGATTAGTTTATCTACCTGTAGTGTCAGCTTTTAGCAAGTTAAAATATCCATTGGTTATAGACAAATTGAACATTCTACTCTCAATCTCGAACCTTATAATTGTCCGATTTTGCTATATCATTCTTGTTTTTTGTTGTTTTTCTATGACAATAAGTCAGTAAGCATCTTGAAGGACAAATATTGTGTTTTTTTTGTGATAGATAAGATATCTCACAGACAAAACTTCAGCTGTGTGTTTTACTAGAAAGCAATTTTAGTATCGAATTATTAAATCAAAAAAGTTGATTTTGCATAATATGTGTCCTTTAAATAATTACTGTAAAATTTTAAATTGCTAAAAACTGCAATTAAAAAAAAAAAAAGTCCTGCACTCCGACTACTTACAAACAAAATGAAATTTATTTAGAGGAGATACATGCCATCACGTGACAAATAGGCCTAATTTTACCCAATCTGGCCCAGCAATTTACTGGGTAGTTCAACTGCTGTTTTGTTTATTTTGATGTTGTTTTGACTGATGTGTAGGGAACTTCTGCAAACCTGACAAGAAGCATGGCAGAGTTGACATTATTTCTATGGTAACCATTGTTTGTTTGTTTGTTTTATGTCGCTTATATGTTTGTTAAAAGCAGGATTCTGTTCAGACAGGCATCTGGTGACATTTGAGAGAAGACTGAAATATGAACTGATTCTAATAATCTAATAATCCTTCTTTTCATAACTTGTTTGTAAAGATTTGGATTGGTGCTTCCCAATCAGGGGTTCGGGGACTCCTGGTGTACATGAGCACTTGTCAAGTGGTACTTGGAAAAATTTTAAATGTTAGAAAAAAGGTGAAATTGGATTGTATTTAAAATAAAAATCTTTGTAAATTATTCATTCATTCATTTCTACCGCTTAATCCCGTTAGGGGTCGCGGGTGACTGGAGCCTATCCCAGTGACTTTGGGCCTTAGGCGGGGAACACCCTGGACAGTGGCCAACTTGCCGCAGGGTCAGACAGACAAACATTCACTCTCACATTTATTCACTAAGGAAAATTTACAGTGATGCCCAATGAACCTAAACATGCATGTTTTTGGAGGTGGGAGGAAACCGGAGAAAACCCACGGTGACACGGGGAGAACATGCAAACTCCACTCAGAGAGATCATGAGATGTTGATGTGGTCTGACCCGCGAGTCGAACCCACGACCTCCTTATTGGGAAGCCAGAGCTTCACTTGGCTACCGTGCACCCCAATTGTAAATTATGTATTCTTTAATCATTTAATAGACCAGACTATTGACCCTATTTTGTCCCGCCCACTTGGCTTGGAAGTGCACTTCCTGTTTAGCTCTGTTAAGGTAGCTAACATGTTTGTTTGTCTGTCTTGTGGGGCACGTCCTAGAAAAGTAGGCGGGACTAAATAGGGTCAATAAAATTAATAAATTGACAAAAAAAAAACACTTAACTACGCACATGTATCTGCACAGAACCCCACTTTGGTTGCCTGGAAACTCCAGAGGATAAATATAAAAATATATATCGTCTGGCCACTGTGAATTTCAGTGGGTATTAAAAAAATATTACATGGAAAAACATGGTGGATTTCTGCAGAATCAATCAGCGAAGCAAAAAACTATTTTAATGTGAGGTGATTGAAGTTTGATTTTAGTACAACTCCAAAATCTATAATGCTTTTTAATTTCTCTCCACATCACATCTCTTGTTTCAGACGCTGCTGGAACCTTCTCCACCTCCTGGCCCGCCTGGTCCACCTTCCTCACCTGTCCCATCCTGCCGAATGAGCCTGTTTCCTTCTGCTAATAGACTCTTCAGATAACCTGTCTGCCACTGTGGATCTCTCCTTCACTGTGGTTCTCCTACAGGTTTGTCTTTTCCCACAAGTGTATTTATTTATTTATTTAAGTCGATATTTGAGCTTAAAACCTTTTGCCCAAATGAATTGTGACGAGGTGATTTGGTTGCCTGGGTTTCTTGGATTAGCATTTGTACATAAGCTTTCACGCTGTTGGCTTGTTGTCGAGGTTGTAATCTTAATGCTTCATCCCTATGTGTTTTCGCTAAATTCTAAATCTTCTAATGTGTTTTATTTTTTGGTGTCGGACTGCGTTTATGAACTAAAATGAAACCGTGCAATGAATTAATAAACGCTGATATTAAAGGGGTTAGGGTTAGGGTTAACTAACATTACTTTATTTAGTAGCTTAACTGTATAAATGTTTGCATTTCATCTGTTTATTTTAATTTCTAAACTATAACATCCTTTTAGTTGTAGCAAACTAAAAACATCAATTTAGAATTAAAGGTAAATATAATTGGTTAACTTAAGAACAATAAAAACAGCACTTTAGACGACAAAAGCACCCTGAAACAATTGCACTTTAAACAACTTAGCACTGCTGTACTTTAATAAAAATAGCACAATAACACTTTTAAACTAGCAATAATCAGATAAGCACTTAAACCTGTTCACACACAGACCTGTTCACACTACAGACCTGTTCACACTACAGACCTGTTCACACTACAGACCTGTTCACACTACAGACCTGTTCACACACAGACCTGTTCACACTACAGACCTGTTCACACTACAGACCTGTTCACACACAGACCTGTCACACTACAGACCTGCTCACACTACAGACCTGTTCACACTACAGACCTGTTCACACACAGACCTGTTCACACTACAGACCTGTTCACACTACAGACCTGTTCACACACAGACCTGTTCACACTACAGACCTGTTCACACACAGACCTGTTCACACTACAGACCTGTTCACACTACAGACCTGTTCACACTACAGACCTGTTCACACTACAGACCTGTTCACACACAGACTGTTCACACTACAGACCTGCTCACACTACAGACCTGCTCACACTACAGACCTGTTCACACAAGACTGTTCACACTACAGACCTGTTCACACACAGACCTGTTCACACACAGACCTGTCACACACAGACCTGTTCACACTACAGACCTGTTCACACTACAGACCTGTTCACACTACAGACCTGCTCACACACAGACCTGTTCACACTACAGACCTGTTCACACACAGACCTGTTCACACTACAGACCTGTTCACACTACAGACCTGTTCACACTACAGACCTGTTCACACACAGACCTGTTCACACTACAGACCTGTTCACACTACAGACCTGTTCACACATGATAAAGGACTTTTGTCATAACACTGTTTGTTTTTATCTACAAACTCACACATCACAGCAAAATCTGGAATCTCATGAGCAGAAAGATAAAAAAAAAACAAAGAATGAAACAGGACAGTGTCTGAGCAGAAAATACAAACTGTAGGAAAAAATAAATTAAATATATTTTAAATGTAATTGTGTATTTCTGATTCTCAACTCTCTTCTGCAAAGTGTAAATATCTAGATATAAAATATATTCAAATCAAAATGTATAATAATAATAATAATACATTTTGTTTCTATAGCGCTTTTCTAGACACTCAAAGACGCTTTACAGACAAAGGCAGTTGAACAAAGGCACAACACACAAAAACAGACAGTAATTACAACATCAATCAATCAGCAAAAACAGATTCAAACAGATGGGTCCCGACATTTCTCCCAAAAGTGGCGAGGGTCGGTACAGTCACCGTCCCAGAGGGAGGGGCAGCGATGGAGAAGGCTCCGCTGCCCAGGTCCGGAGCCCGGTCCACAGAACAACACTCAGGGACCATCTCCATGATGTGTTTGGCTCGGTCAGGGCCTTAGCTGGAGGAGCAGGTGCAGCTGGAGGTTTGGCTCGGTCAGGGCCTTAGCTGGAGGAGCAGGTGCAGCTGAAGGTTTGGCTCGGTCAGGGTCTTAGCTGGAGGAGCAGGTGCAGCTGGAGGTGTGGCTCGGTCAGGGCCTTAGCTGGAGGAGCAGGTGCAGCTGAAGGTTTGGCTCGGTCAGGGTCTTAGCTGGAGGAGCAGGTGCAGTTGGAGGTGTGGCTCGGTCAGGGCCTTAGTTGGAGGAGCAGGTGCAGTTGGAGGTTTGGCTCGGTCAGGGCCTTAGTTGGAGGAGCAGACGCAGCTGGAGGTTTGGCTCGGTCAGGGCCTTAGCTGGAGGAGCAGGTGCAGCTGGAGGTGGAAACTGAAGTGAGAGAACAGTTGACTCAGGTCCAAGAGGATCAGATGAAACTTCTGTTGTTTCAGTCGGTGATAAGACAAGGTTACAAGGCAAACAACTCAATTCACAAAATCATTAAGTCTGCTGAATATCTCAAGGTGGTTAAAATCCCAATATTCAAAGTATTTTCACTGGAAGATCTTCTGCTTCAGGTGTGAAGATCTGCCATTTCAGAGGTCCAAAGTTTAAACTTTTTTTTACAGTAAATGTGTATTTTCATCCTTTTTTCTAGCCAGGTCAGATAAAACACAACTCATACTACAGATATAAATTGTAAATAACAGACTGAAGTGAAGCTTTGGTGACTTTGTCTGTGAGATCAGAACTAAAGCTTCTGAGCTGTAAAGTCAAATGAGAAAACACAAACCCCCGAAGAATGTGTGAGAGTTTTGATGATAAAACTTGCTTTTTACAAGAAAATTAACAGTTTTGAATGTAAAACTAAATTAACTTGAGTCAAAGCTGAAGCTCAGTTTAGGATTCTGTGTGAGCTGTTTTGCAAATTGACTTTTAGAATGGAAGAACTGTGTCAAAGCGATTAAGAAAAACTGTAACTGTTCGTGGGGTTTAGACTTTTGTTTTTGGTTATTATATTTGACTAATTTGTGTTTACTTGCAGTTATACTAATTTAATATTATTTGTCTTTATCGCACATAATTTAAAGTGTTAGATTTTTGTTGTGGTTTGCTGTTGTCTATTTTCCAACCAGGCTTACCTGTGGCTTTTTATTCTAAAGGTTACAAATTATGAATGTGCAAAAAAGTATAAATAAAGTACAAAAACGTAATACTTTTCCTTTTGTACTTATAGTTACGTTCTCTCATGGAGCAGGTCATGCAGGTGGCCTGGTTTGTGTGAAAGTTGTGTGTATTCCTGTAAACACTGTGGTTAGTCTGTGTGTTTAGTGACAGAAGTAGCCGCAGGTGATGTGTGTCAAAAGATCTATTTCCACTCAAGACACACCTTGTATTATTGTGTAAGTCTGAAGTGCGTTTGTTTTACGTCCGCTCGCGTCCAGGTTGAGCCTGCTGCCGGGGCGGGCGGAGTCTGGTTTATGCAGGTTTGTAAAAATGGCGTTTGAAGAATGAGTAGGCCCGGTGTAATTTCTTTCAAAGACGGAGGAGACACGAGGACAATAGGAGAGAGAAGATACCGCAAGGAACAAGGAGACTAGGAGGCATAAGACACAACAAGGAGAAGAAGAGAGAGGAGACAGAGTGAGGAAAGAAAGAAAGAAAGAAAAAAGAGAGAGAGAAAGAAAGAAAGAAAGAAAGGAAAGAAAGAAAGAGGGAAAGAAAGAGAAGAAGAAAAAAAAGAGAAAGAAAGAGGGAAAGAAAGAGAGAGAAGAAAGAAAGAGAGAAGAAAGGAAAGAAAGAGAGAGAAGAAAGAAAAAAAAAAAAAAAAGAGAGAAAGAAAGAAAAAAAAAAAAAAAAAAGAGAAGAAAGAAAAGAAAGAAAGAGAGAGAAGAAAGAAGAGAAGAAAGAAAGAAAGAAAGAGGGAAAAAAAAAAAAAAAAAAAAAAAAAAAAAAAAAAAAAAAGAAAGAAAGAAAGAAAGAAAGAGAGAAAGAAAGAAAAGAAAAAAAAAAAAAGAAAAAAAAAAAAAAAAGAAAAAAAAAAAGAGAGAAAGAAAGAGAGAAAGAAAGAAAGAAAGAAGAGAAGAAAGAGAAGAAAGAAAGAAGAGGAGAGAGAAGAAGAGGGAAGAA